>JAZHYW010003678.1:0-23158 GCA_037355805.1 Ixodes ricinus | reverse complement strand
ATATATTGTGAGGGTGTTTTGGGGACACAGAATAAGCAGGCGGAGACGACGGTTTGCCCAGCCAAGACTGAATCTATTCTGAAACGCGCGCGCAATCACGCCTTAGCACGCGCTGTCCCTCGAGCACTTCGGCGCCCAAGTTGGCAGCGCTGGTCGCGCCACTTGGTCGCCACAAATGCTCCCTCTTCGGAGAAGGCCATCCTGGCCGAAAGGTAGAGCCAGCCTGCTAAGGTTCGGGCTGGCGAGGTGTGAAAGGCTTGAGCCGACCGACATGCACGACATGCCGACCGCGGTTGCGGCGGTCAGATGAAGGCTGCTCAGGCTCCACGAGGTAGTTGACAGGGGATGTTTGGCAAATGACTCGATACGGTCCTTGGTATTTTGGGAGGAGTTTTTCGGAAAGCCCACGTTGGCGGACAGGAAAATGAATAAGTACGAGGTCATTTGCATTATATTGGTGATCCTGATGTCGGTCATCATAGGAGCGTTTGGAGGCTTGTTGATGGAGTAATGTGCGTGTACGGGCGAGTTGGCGGCAAGCCTCTGCACGGTAGGAGGCTTGTGAAGTAATATCCTCGTCGAGAATGTCAGACGGGTAAGGAATAATAGTGTCCAGTGTGGTAGAAGGCTCACGGCCGTGCAGCAAATAAAAGGGTGAGAATCCAGTCGTGGATTGAATGGCCGAGTTATAGGCAAATGTGACAAATGGTAATATGGTGTCCCAGTTGGAGTGGGTGTTGGCGATGTACATAGATAGCATGTCCGCGAGTGTATGGTTGAAGCGTTCTGTAAGGCCGTTGGTTTGCGGGTGATAAGGTGATGTCAGTCGGTGATCAACGTTGCAGGCTTGCAGTAAGGCTTCAACAGTTCTTGACAAGAAGGATTTTCCGCGGTCACTAATCAGAACTCGAGGAGCGCCATGGCGTAATATAATGTTGTGGAGGATGAACCGTGCGATGGCTTCGGCCGTGGCCTCATGAAGGGATGCGGTCTCAACGTATCTGGTCGCGTGGTCAATAGCCACAACAATATAGCGATTCTGAGCTGTTGATAAAGGCAGGGGACCAAAAATATCAATTCCGATGACCTCGAAGGGGTACCGCGGTGGCTGTAGGGGCTGAAGGAGACCACTGGAAGGAGATGGTGGTCGTTTACGATGTTGGCATGGTTGACATGATCGGACGTAGTGGGCGACTGTGCGGTACATTCCGGGCCAAAAATAGCGATGGCGGACTCTGGCATAGGTTTTGAAAAGGCCAAGATGTGCGGCAGTAGGGTCATCATGAAGACATCGTAAAATCTCTTGACGTAATGATGATGGAACGACAAGCAACCACCGCTTTCCATCAGGTGCATAGTTGTGCTTGTACAGAAGGCCGTTGTGGATTTCAAAGTCACGGATCTTCTTCAAAAACGACGGTTGGTTGATGGGTTTGTTCCGGTAATGTGTTCGACGATCGGGCGGATCCAGGCGTCTGAGCGCTGAGCTGAGGCAAAGCCATCCAGAGAGAGTGTCGCAAGTACCGGGCATGTATTGGTGCAAGGTGCAACAGCACATGGTGCTTCCTGTGGAAGCGGGCACCGGGATAGACCATCAGCATCGCTGTGCTTTCGCCCCGATTTGTAGCGGACTGTAAAATCATACTCTTGAAGCCTTAGTGTCCATCGCCCGAGTCGGCCGGACATGTCCTTAAGGGACGAGAGCCAGCATAGGGCGTGGTGGTCGCTTACAACTTCGAAATGGCGGCCGTAAAGATAGGGGCGAAATTTGTTTATGGCCCAGACCACAGCAAGGCACTCACGCTCAGTTGTCGAATAATTCATCTCTTGCTTTGTCAAGGTGCGGCTAGCATACGCGATGACTTGCTCTTGGTTAGACGTAGTATTTCTTTGTATGAGAACGGCACCCAGACCATGGCCGCTGGCGTCCGTGTGGATGTCAGTGGGAGCAAGAGGATCGAAATGGCAGAGGACTGGTGGTGAGGCAAGGGCGCGGCGAAGAGTAGCAAAAGCATGGACGCAGGCGGGAGTCCACTCGAAGGGAACATCCCCGCGAAGTAGATGATGCAGGGGTGCGGCAATCGTGGCAAACCCTTGAACGAAGCGACGAAAATAAGAAGCGAGTCCTAGGAAGCTTCGCAGTTCTTTGGTGTTTTTCGGAGATGGAAACCCAACAACTGCCCGAATTTTGTCAGGGTCGGGAGCTACGCCAGCGTGGGTGACGACGTGACCAAGTACTTTTACCTTTCTCGCTGCAAAGTGGCATTTTTTTGTGTTGAGCTGAAGGCCTGCGTTAGCAATGCATGAAAGTACTTGGGACAGTCGGGATAGATGTTGCTCAAACGTGGTAGAAAACACTACGATGTCATCAAGGTAGCATAAGCAAGTGGTCCATTTCATGCCCCGTAGAACAGAGTCTATCATCCTCTCAAATGTAGCTGGCGCGTTAGAGAGACCAAATGGCATTACGTTAAATTCGTAGAGACCATCAGGAGTGGCGAATGCCGTTTTCTCTTTGTGTTGTTCGGCCATCGGAATTTGCCAATATCCGGAACGCAAGTCGAGGCATGAGAAAAACGAGGATCCTTGGAGTGTATCCAGAGCGTCGTCAATGCGTGGGAGCGGGTAAACATCTTTACGAGTGACCTTGTTTAAGCGGCGGTAATCGACACAAAAACGAAATGACCCATCTTTTTTTCTAATAAGCACTACCGGTGACGACCAGGGGCTTGAGGAAGGTCGAACCACCCCTTTCGCCAGCATGTCATCAACGTGTTGTTGGATCATTTTACGCTCCGTAAGAGACACGCGATATGGTCGGTGGCGAACAGCTGCAGCGTCTCCTGTTTCGATATGATGTTCCACAGCAGCGGCTTTACCCAGATTAGATGAGGTGAGATCGAATATGTTGTAGAAGCGTTCAAGGAGAGCCAACAGTTGCCGCTGTTGTTCTGGGGGCAAGGATTTATCAATGGTATTAACAAGTTCGGTGAATGACGAGAGAGGATCCAACGTTTTCTGGACAGTCGGGCACGCGTCTGGAAGGATAACGGCGACACTTGCTTCCTGGAACGTTTGAGCGCGGGCCAGCGAAAATCCTTTAGGAAGGAGAAGAGGGAAGGCTCCATCATGGGTAACAGGGATTGTTGCCGATCCTCTATGCAGTGACGCCAGAATGTAAGGGAGAACAAGTCCTTTCTTTAAAAGAGATTCGTAATGTGGCTCCAAGAGAACATCGGTGGACATGTTGGAAGAGGCCGATATGTCAACCAGAGTTGTTGAATGTGGTGAGAGTATAATGTCATCAAGCGTGCAGAGCTTGATGTAGGGATCCAGAGGGGAATTTTCGGAAGAATCTACATCTGCTGTCCATATCTCACAGTTTGCGCAATCAATGAGAGCGTGAGATGTGCTGAGGAAATCCCAGCCCAGAATAATGTCGCATGTGCATTGTGGCAGAACGAGGAATTCGACGACGTGAACTTGTTTTTGAATGATTATTCGAGCAGTGCAACAGGCGTTCGTTTGTATGGAGTTGGTTCCTGCACCTCGCAGTAGGTGCGCTTTAGAAGGTGTTTTGACTTTACGAAGTTTGTTGCAGACGTCTTGGTGCATGACAGAAACAGCCGCTCCCGTGTCCACAAGCGCAGAAAAACGATGGTGGTCAATGGTAACGTGAACGAGGTTTTCTGGTGAGTATGGAGGATTGATTTGTGATCGAGAGCTAGCAGTTTCACCTCCGGAAACTGCAGACATCAGTTTTCCGAAGGGAAAGACGCGCGGGGCGGTCCAGTATTCATGGGAGACAGAGAAGAACGACGTCGGTATGGAGAGAGCGACCGCCGTCTGGGGTTGCGCCGTTGGGATTCGGAGTGAGAAGTGGCGTCAGAGTAATGCTGGTTTTGTCTGTAGTCTACGCTTTCACGAGGTGGCTGTGCGTAGTTGGGATTGTGGCGCGGCTGCCAGTTGCGGTCTTCATCAGCACGGCGACGTCTGCAAAACCGAGAGATGTGTCCCCGTATCCCGCAATAATAACAGACAGGGCGATTAGTGGGCGGCCGCCACGTCGCTTGGGGGCCCTGCCACGATGAAGGGTCTGTCATCAAAGCAGCAAGTTGCGGCTGCAGTGGTTGAGGTGGTAGTGGATCTGGGGCTCTTCGAAGGACCTCGGCATAGGTTGGCTGGGGAGGTGTAATCAGAGGAGCACACGGTACGGCAGGCGTCTGTGTGAGTTCTGCTCTGATTAAATTTCTAATATGTTGCGAAGCGGCCGTGGGCTCCGCGGTGGGCAGTGAAAAGAATCGAGCAACTTCCTCTCGGACAATTTGGCGGATGGTTTCTTGTAAACTAGGGTCGTTTTGAAGAAGAGAGGGTATGCCTGCATGAGTAGGTTGTGCGAAAGCAGCTGGGATGCGTTGCCGACGAGCCGCCTCCAGCGATTGACAAACTGTCATAATCGCGCTGACATCAGCGGGAGGTTGCAGGATGAAGAGGGTGACTGCCTCCTCTGCGATGCCCTTCAGCACATGCCTGACGCGCTCAGTTTCTGGCATGTTAGTATCGATTTTCTTACAGAGTGTAAGGACATCTTCAATGTAAGATGTGTAGCCTTCAGAGCGGAGCTGTGATCGTGTGGCTAATTTCTTGCGGGCAGTTGCCTTGCGATCTTCCGGGCGGCCAAATATCTCTTGAATTCGGGAGAAAAATGCTTCCCAGGAAGGCATTTCTGTTTCGTGGTTAAGAAACCAGGTCTTAGCAACATCACTCAGATAAAAAATAACATTCGCTAGCTTGGTTGGGTCGTCCCATTTGTTGTGCAGACTCACCCGAGCGTAGAAATCGGCCCATTCTTCTATATCTTCGTCACCGAGTCCCGAGAAAACTCGGGGGTCGCGTAGACGGGAAGGCAAGCAGATGATTGGCGTCGGAGGGTGAGTAGCTGGCAAGGAAGGCGCCGGAGGTGACAAGAGAACCGGAGGTTGAAGCACAGCTGGATTCGGGGCCGTCTGCGTTGAGGTAGAAGCCGGTGCAGCCGTGGGGGGCAGCCCGACCAGCAATGAAGACGTAGTGTGGGTGGGCGGTGCTGATGTCGACATAGTCGGCCTGGGTATAATCCGGCTCCGGAGCTCCAGGGCAAGGTTACTGGAAGGCCGAGGCCGACGGTATGTTGTCCCGAAGTTAGGAAGGAGGTAGGGGAGTGAATTCCGCACCTCCACCAAACTGTGAGGGTGTTTTGGGGACACAGAATAAGCAGGCGGAGACGACGGTTTGCCCAGCCAAGACTGAATCTATTCTGAAACGCGCGCGCAATCACGCCTTAGCACGCGCTGTCCCTCGAGCACTTCGGCGCCCAAGTTGGCAGCGCTGGTCGCGCCACTTGGTCGCCACAATATACATATATACCGGGTGTTTTTTTTTTAATTGAACAGATTTATTACAAAAAATCCGTAAAAGATGCACTAATATGGTTTGTTCAGGTGAGTTATACGGACAGGGGGACATTATGTGGGTGGCTAATCGTTGCGATAAGTCGGGTAATTAATTAAAATTCGTTAATTAAACTTTTAATTAGTGGAAATAAACATATGGTTCTAAATAGAAACTTAGATAGCGTCATCGAAAACCACTAAATCAACTCTTTTTGGAACGACTTGAAGCTCGTGGGAAACTCGGGGGCGCGCCAAAGTTACCACTCGTGAAGCAGGCGCAAAGCTACAGTTTGGGAAAGCGATAATGATCTAATCATCCGCGTTCCGCCACTGCTGGCTTTGCGCCTGCTTTTTGTACGGATTTTTTGTAATAAATCTGTTTGAATTAAAAAAAGAACACCCGGTATATACGTATATACAACGGGCATGGTGGCGGGGGGCCGAAGGCGTGGGTTTAACTGAGAAGAAAAGCAAAACCCTTGGTGAAAACAGCAACAACGGACGGTTTATTCTTCGACGTTTCGGCCGGACTCCGGCCTTCGTCAGGGTTTTGCTTTTCCTCTCAGTTATAAATATGTATATATACAGGATATTTCACGAAAGGTGGACAAATTCGATATGGAAAAAACTACGCGGCGCAACAAAAAATGGCTTGTGTCTTTTTGATCCTGGGCCAGGGGCCTATTTAGGAAAATTATTAAAGTCCGAGATAATTATATTGTTAATTATTTTTGCCTAATTAACTTTTTTATTATTGGTTTTAAGGGCATGGTTTCAATTAAAAAATTGCTCAGCATCGTCAAAAAACGCTTCAAAAAACACTAAATCAACAAATAGCAGAACGATAGAAGGCACGGGAAGCATTTTACGGCTTTCTGAAAAACCGTACAAATTCGACGGGTTTTTAAGTTTTGGTTTGTTATCAGAGCGCATCTCCGCCCCGGCAGCACCGCGCCCCGTGGAGAGATAGTGCAACCAGCCACTGCTGCGTCGCGCGATGACAGCGCAGCAGAGGTTGGATGCACCAAAACGACACAAGCTTTTTTTTTTGGTGCGACGCGTAGTTTTCGCATTATCGAATTTGTCCACCTTTCGTGAAACACCCTGTTTATATATATGAGCCTAACCTACGTACATTGGCGCTTTCTCGTGAGTTTTTGGACCCTCTCAGATTTCCCCAACTTATGATCCTGAGGCATCGTTAATAAGAATACTCAAGTCTCAGCGCAGTATAACTAAATTTCAAGCACATTCATAACTCACCTTAGCGGGATCTGTCCCAGGCATTGGTTCTCTCGTGTCTCTGGTATCTATGGTTCTACCATTTCTAAGATTATCAGCCTCCACTAGAAGGTCCACAAGTTGGACCATACAATTGTATGCTGCGTAGTCCACTGAAACACACAAAGTCAGCAGATTAAACTACAGTTCTTACCTGATATAATCACCATCAGCTGCAGTAGCCCAGCAAGGCGGTACCTAAAGCAATCTAGAAACTGTTAATGCAAGCACTGGCCTTCCATTTCCATAGAAAATACCTTGTCACAATTGAAAGCATGATTTATTGTTCGCGACTGCAACGTCGCTTCTAGAAACGTGGTAGCGTGCGTGAGTCTGTTTTAAAGCGGTCGATTTATAGGCCCAACCACGATCAAGGTGATATAATCAAAGTTACCTAACACTCGTGGCTGTAGTGAAGCATAAGCTCCAGTCGCGTAAGCTCGTAAGCGCCGTTCACCTGAACGCAGGTCGGGTAAGGCCCGGTCGCGTAAGCTCGTAAGCCCAGGTAGATGAAGCTGACGTTACTGAACGTCCTTGAAGTTGCCCTTGACTTCGTTATAAAGGTCGTCTCCTTGGACGTGGTCCGCGACATCGTCCAAGACGTCGTCCTTGAGATCCTTCTTAGTGTAAATCTAGACGTCGTTTTTACATCGTCCTCTAGGATTCCTAATGAAAAATACACCAGGCAATCCTGGTGCGACATCAGATAATCCTGGTGTGACATCAGAGAATCCTGGTGTGACACCAAAAGATCTGGTGTGCCCACCAACAATGCTGGTGTCTCGAGCACACCAGCCTGGTGTTTCCGCCAGCAATGCTGGTGTATCGAGCACACCAGCGGGGTGTGCCCACAAGAAATGCTGGTGTCCCCGCCAACCAGCCTGGTGGGCACACCAAGAGAGAGTGATGTCGCACCACACAAGCTCATGTGCCCACCAGGCAGCCTGGTGTGCACACGACGCAGTTTGGTGTAACACCAGTGTTGTATTTTTGTTTATTTTCCCCCTTGTCCGCGAGCCTGTTTTTGATTAGTTTGTGTGAGCGCCCCTTCCCCCGACGCGGAGCCTCGTCTTCTTCCATCTTGGAGTCACTGGAGACCCCGCGGCGGGCTCCTTTGTGCACAAGAAGTGTCCCCCTCGTCCCCAGCACTTTCCCGGATGGCCTTGAGCAGCTTGAGTTGCTCACCTCTTTAGGGTGTTTCCCTGTCCCTTTCCGCCAGTATTATTGTTGAAGTTTGAAAAAAAAAAACTAAAGGAGTCTTCTCTGTGAGTCGGGGCCGAAAAGATGTGTGTCGGTGCGCTTTTCTGTCTTCCGACGAGCTAAAGATAGTTAGACATAGTCTGGTTGCAAAACAACAAAGAAAGCTAGTAATTATTACCGTTTTTGGTGCCGAAACCCGGAAATAATGGCCGGATCAGGCCTACTACGAGCGAGGAGGGCGTCGACCGCCTGAAGTGAAAGAGGACTATCCTGCGAGCCGCCACAACAAAGATCATCAACGAGATTGGCGTCCTGCTGGACACGGATCCAACCGACATCGGTGAGCTCGAAGAAACATTTGATATTCATCTACCTAAAGAGGCTCCCTGAAAGAGCTGGACAAGAAAATCAAGCCATCTGTCGAATGTGATGCCTTAGAAGAGGAGATTTTGGCGCGGAGGGATACGCGGAACGGATCAGCATAACTAAGACCAGTGGCGTCACGAGGGTCAGCGGCACCCGGGGCGATAGCCCGCCACGACAGAGCCCCCCCCCCCCACGCTCGCGCGTGGTCCGCCGCGACTCCCCCCCCTCACGCTCTGGCGTGGCCCGCCAGACCCCCCTCCGACGCGACACCCCCTTGAGCGCTGCACCCGGGGCGGTCCGCCCCCCCCCCCGCCCCCCCTTGTGACACCACTGACTAGGACACGAGTCAACCGCAAGCTGAAAGGACAAGAATTGCGGAACTACAGGGCGTCCGGTTCTTCGACGCAGGGCAGTGGCTCCGGACAAGCTCCAGTTGATCACGGCTAACTCCCTACAACAGTCAAGCTTCCGAAGCTTGACTGTTGTGCTTTCTTGCTTTATAAAGTAATTATGACATCAGGGTTATTGTCAAACTTATAATTGTACCCTTTTTTGTGAGTAAAGCAACCTCCAGACAACAGGTGCTCAGGTATCACACCAGAACAAAACCTGATGTCAAACAGGAACACCAGATGACTGGTGTTCTGGTTTGGCAGAACACCAGATTCTGGCAGGTTCTGGCAGAGCACCAGATTTCTGGTGTGAAAATGTCCCAAATCACATCAGTGAAAAAGTCTGGAGTCACATCAAGTCATACCAGCCCTCGGCCTGGTGTATTTTTCACTAGGGATGTCGCTCTCGGTGTCATTTAAGACGCCGTCCATGCCGTCGTCCTAGACGTCGTCCTAGACGTCGTCCTAGGCGTCGTCCTTGAAGGAGTCCTAGAGGTCGTTTTAGACATTGTTCTTGACATCGTCCTCAATGTCGTTCTTGAGGTCGCCCTATATGCTTCAGGCTTCAGACAACATTCTTGATGTCATCCTCTATGGAGTCGTCTAGGGCGTCCTCTTGGGCGTCCTTCAGGGCGTCCTCCGGGGCGTTGTCGTCGTCGACGTCGTTCTCTAGAGCGTCGTCATCAACGACGTCCTAGGGGTCGTTCCCTAATTCGCCCTAGAGGTCTTCCAAGACGTCGTTAATGACGTCATTTTCTAGGGCGTCGTCCTCGACACCGTCCTTGAAGTCGTCCTCACCTTCGCCCTCGACGTTGTGCTTGAGGTCGTCTCTAGTGGTTTCCTAGAAGTATTCCTCGACGTCGTCTGAGCCACCATCCTTGACGGCGTCCGAGACTTCGTCTTTGACGTCGTTCTAAAGGTCGTCCTAGATGTCGTTCTGGTGGTCGTCCTAGAGGTCGTCCTAGACATCGCTTTTGATGTATTTCTTTATGACATCATCCTCGATGTCGTCGTGGACGCCGTCCTCAACGACGTCCTAGATGTGTGTATGGAATAATACAACCATTTTATATCCATGCCATTTCCTTTGCTAATTGTTTTCACTAACGATGTTCCTGTAAAGCGACCGCATTTCATCGCGTTTGGTCAAATGAACAAAGCTGCATTAGTATTTTTTTTCATTTTGGAACACGTGGCCTATTGGCGTGCGAAGAAAAGCTGCAGGTATACCAACCCATGGTACGCAGCATGTATGGCGATTTAAAGGATGAGCGATTTGCACCAAACAAGGGACGCTATTGGCTGCGGCAAAAAGAAAACGCTGCGAGCTGCGGGATGCTATACCCAACTCTTGGGATATATTGGGTTCTCCACTCTCGATAAATTTTGGAGCTGGAAAAAGATTGCGCCTCCTTTTGCCTGCTCATTGCACCATGTTCGGGTTCATTATTTTTCGTTTTGGCTACAGAATGGTTTATCTGATTTTTATAAAGTTTGTTCACAACCTCCGGCAATGTGTTGGCATTAGCCAGTTTTTGAAGCTATGTGAAGGTTCCCTTCTACCTCTTTCACAAACTTTGTAAGCGTACAAAGTTTGGTTAACACGGTTGCCTAGGCTGGTTTTAGAACGGCGTGGGCAATATACTGATACATCACTAACGGCCTAGTTACAGGGACAAGAATCTTCCGTATTCAACGTATGAAACGATTTAATATGGCGTGCTTAATTCGTTTCCCATTCTGATTCATGGCTTTTCCTTCGGGGTAGAGCCAGTTATATGGCAGCTTTAGCTACCAGAGTAGCGACGCTACGCAAAAGGCCTAGGTGCACCACGTCAAGAGCCCCAATTCTGATCTCCATTTTGGGACCGGTGGTGACAATGGCAACCAAGCTGCAATTCATTTGTTCATTAAACAAGGCAAAAGTCGGTAAAAGAGTAGAAAAGTAACGCGTTGACGTGGCGGTCACACCCGCACGCACGCACGCACGCACGCACGCACGCACGCACGCACGCACGCACGCACGCACGCACGCACGCACACACGCACGCACGCACGCACGCACGCACGCACCACGCACGCACGCACGCACGCACGCACGCACGCACACACACACACACACACACACACACACACACACACACACACATATATATGTATATATACCGAGTGTTTTTTTTATTTGTACAGATTTGTTTTTAAAAAAGTCGTGAAAGCTACACTGACGCGGCTAGTGCGAGTGAGTTATATGCCCAGGGGGACATTATGTGGGTGGCAAATCTTTTGCGATAAGTCGGCTAATTAATTAAAATTCACAAATTAACGTTTTATTGGTGAAAATAGACGTATGGTTCGAATTATATACTTGCTGAGCGTCGTCCAAAACCCCTAAATAAGTCATTTTCAGAAACACTTTCAGCACGCGAGGAGCTAGCAGTGCCCTGAAGTTACCGCTCGTGGAGCATGTACAAGGCTGGGGCTAGATAAGAGACGGAGAAATTACCGAAACCGCTAGCCTTGTACCTGCTCCACGAGTGCCAACTTTAGTGCACTACTACGCTTCACACGCGCTGAAAATCTTTCTGAAAATGACTGATTTAGGGGTTTCGGACGATGCTCAGCAAGCTTCTACTTGGAACCATATGTCTATTTTCACTAATTAAAAAGTTAATCAG
The DNA here is from genome assembly GCA_037355805.1 of Ixodes ricinus. Taxonomy (NCBI): domain Eukaryota; kingdom Metazoa; phylum Arthropoda; class Arachnida; order Ixodida; family Ixodidae; genus Ixodes; species Ixodes ricinus. The sequence goes on along the minus strand of JAZHYW010003678.1, from coordinate 11,815 downwards.
TGAATTTTAATTAATTAGCCGACTTATCGCAAAAATCGGCTTTCAGCGCACGCTCGTTGCCTTTTGTCGTTAATTAGCTGCGCGGGTACGTTCAATGCTAACGAGACGCGGAAGCGGTATTGGAGGTAGGAAGCTTGTGCCGGATGCGGGACAACTGAAACTCCTCTTTGTCCTCCTAACGCTGTCAATTACTCTACATGTCCCCGAAGGAAATACCCATCCATTAGACGCCGACTATTTTGTACGTTTCAATTACTTATATTGAACATTTGTGCCTACTTTATATTATCACTTAAAATAAGTTAATTTAGGAGTGTGAATTTTATTGTTGAGTATATTATCCTTAAGGATCAACAAAAATACGAATAGTAAGCTGGTAGCACATAATGTGAAAGTATACATTGAGTTGCCCATTAGAGTAACTAAATAAACAATATGATTCATGCGCGTATCAAGGAAATGGCCCGCTCTAGAAGCAGGGACGTGCTCTTGGCCCCGATACATTCGTCAGCAGCAGCGCGACAAGAAAGTTCAAAGGAAGGGAGCGTAATTAACCTCTCAGCATTTGCAGAAAATAAAAACAAATGACAAAACAAGTAACATACATTTTCACTAGAACCAATCATATCAATACTCTTTTACTATAACCAATATTATCAAAGCATTATAATCTAAACAAAAAGGAATGCATAATGATTATTATCTTACGACATTTAATGGTGTCCATATTAATACCACGAGACATGCCACTTAAATAATGGTTCCACCATTGCAATTGCTACATGAGAAAGATCCTTACAATTTTATAACTTGTTATAACCTTTCAAACAGGCAAATACGAATAAACTCTTCAAGTATTTGAAAACTTACTGTAGTGGCATTTCGACATAACTCTGGATGAACCTCGTGAATGGCCCTCTGGAAATACCACGAAGGCTGTCGCAAAGCAGAGCAGTATTGGAAATACTTGGGTCATAACAGTTCCGTTGGCTCCGTGTGGAGTTCAAGAGTGAGATGTAAATAGAAAATGATATCCTTGCGTCTGTGACGCGCAATTTATTGATCTGGAAGTGAGCTCCAGCTGTCGCACCTCTTGCTTTTTTTACTGCTCTTTTATTAAAGTAAAAGGCACGGTCGCTCTTAATTACCCCAGACAATAATGTGATTTGGGAATCAAAATTTTTAACACAAAACAATTTTAATCATAAACACATGTCCCTTTCAATAGAGCTGATTTAATTTTAACGTGTCCTCTGAAATAATTTGTTTTTGTATTTCCATAAGAATCACATTCAAGATGTTTTTTACAGTTGATCAGTTGGTGATCAAAAACCTTATTGTGTTGATATTTTTATTTGCTTCGCTTTGTCACTTGTCAGAAACCACTTTCAAGGTTCCTTACGTAGCTTTAATAAAAATAATACTTAGGGCATCGGTTCTAACAGTAATATTTTGCACCTATTTTGGCGAATTGAAAATGGTTTGTTCAATTCCTGCCAAATCCCAGACAGCACAGCAGTGTTGGCCCAACGTTCCCACAAGATCTGATAGATTGAATTTCAAATATTAGACTCAATATTGGAGCACATTTATCTCCGAAGTTGTGCGAATGAATATGTTGATATTGGTACAATGATGATCAAGGGTTGCTTTAACCATCGGGCAAATATTGAAATTCCAATTTTATTTAATTAAACACATATATCCTTAGTCAGTATGACGCCATGACTTCTAAGATAGTTTTCCAATATTACTCCAGGATATACAACGTTGGCATCCAATATTATGCCAAGATTTATGATATTCACATCGCATGATACGCCAGGATTTCCGACCTTGTTTTCTAGCAATATGTCACTATTTCAAATATTGGTGTCCATTGATACGTCATTCTAATTGAATATTGTTAATGAATCATATTACGGCTCTTCCACTTTTGTGATACAATTAAAAAAGCAGTAGTTCGAATGTAGTTATCCAGTTACATACCAGTTGCCCCTAATATTGGCCGCAGTAATAATAATAATATTAATAATAATAACTTATTCAACAGGAAACCAGTAACACAATACAAATACGGGTCTGTCAAAGCCATAGGAGGCTTGTGGGACATGACCCGGCAAGTCGAGCGACGAAACACTGAGCGTTTTATACAAGAAAATCACGCAACAAAACAACAAAGTCAGAGGATGTAGGAAACACTGAAGTGACGGCAACGTTATACGGCTAAATTATTTAACATGCTTTTTAATTGTTTCTTCGAGCTGGCCTTGATGACGTGCTCTGGAAGGTTGTTGAAGATGAAAGGCACATAATATGATCTAACTCTTTTTCCGTAACGCGTAGTGCAACGAGGGGTTATAAAACGAGATGTGTGGCGGAGGTTCCTGTGGCCTACAAAAGGGGCCTTGAAATCGCTACTCCAGAAGTGGCGGAGTACCACACTCTGCATAAAAAGGGAAGAGAAGTTCGGCATCCGCAGAGATTCAAACACATTCACACCAGAAGAAAAATCCAGATGATAGCCGACGCTCTTCAAAAGGGCCCTCAAAATACGGTCAATTTTTGTTTGCCACAACTCCGAACAGTTGCCAAATAACGTGACACCATACCTTAGTATACTGTAGCCAAGGGCATGCGCGATTGATTTCCTTACAAAAAACGGCATAAACACTCTGTGACTAAAAAGTAAACAGCTTACGCTACGAAGTTTACCACAAATGTACGACAGGTGAGAATTCCAAGACATATCTGAATCAAATAAAATACCCAAATACTTCACTTGATCTACATATTCCAGTGGGGAACAGTCGCAGTCAGAACACCTTGAGTTGTGCAAAGTCACTGGAGAATCAAGGACGACTTTTTTCAGGGGATTTCTAAAACAGACTAATTTTGTTTTGGATGAGTTGATTGTCATTAAATTCTCATCAAACCAGTCCATAATTCGCAAAGCGTCATCCTGCAGAAGCCGTACAGCATGACAATAATTCAAGTGGCGGGATACAAGTGCGGTGTCGTCTGCATACTGAAAAATACTACAACTAGTCACTCTGGCTGACATGCTGTTCACAAACAGGTTAAATAGTAAAGGGGATAATACAGATCCCTGCGGAACACCGGCCTTTATCATCACTCGTGCGCTCTGAAATTTCCCAACAGATACAATTTGGGAACGATTCGAAAAAAAACTTTCTAGTATGGCAAAGAAAGGTCCACGGAAGCCGAAATTGTACAGTTTTTGAAGGAGCAATTGATGGCTGACTGTATCGAAAGCCTTTGTCACGTCTAAAAAAAGGGCACATGCAAAAAGATTGTTTTCGAACGCGCTATGAATTATGTCAGAAAATTCCTCAAGAAGTGGCTGGGCGCCCTTTCCAACCACAAAGCCATATTGACTTCGGGAAATAATATCAGAGTCATCGATGAAACTAGTCATCACAGAGAAAATATGTTTTTCTAGTATCTCGGCAATACATGGCAGGATCGAGATGGGACGATAGCATTCATATTTATCTGGCGATCCTCCCTTAAACAGCGGCTTAACAATCGCCGTCTTTAGGTCGTCAGGAATAACACCGGAAGCTAGAAATTCATTTATCATGCACAGAAGAACCTGCTTGACAGCGTCGAAGTTTCGACATAGATCACAAACACGGATTGAATCCGCACCAGGGGCTTTGTTCCTCTTTATATTGAATAAGATGGACCGCAACGTGCATAAGTCGAGAGGCGGTAAAAACGCCGAAGCAGATACCGTGGAATCGTCAATTAAACTGGTTGATGTAACCCTTTGGCACCTGGCAGTACCTGAAGACGCCGCAAAGAACGCATTGAAATCGTTCACTACTGACTGCAAGTTTAATCCGAAATGCCTTTGTAGGGAGTGAATAGGTCCATGTGGTGCGCGGCCTCTGAATTCATTAATAAGCCCCCAAGTTTGCCGTGGGTTAGACTTAGTCTCGTAGAATTTCCTTTGGAAATACCGCCGTTTTGTAGACCTTATAAGTGCATTAACCCGGTTTCTTGCGCACGTAAATTCGGCTCGTAATACTAAGTTATTCGGCGCACGGCGAGAACGTATCCATAGCGATTCCTTCGTCTTAATGGCAGCCTTAATATCCGTATTGAACCAAGGCTTATATGACCTCTGCTTAAAAGTGACCTCTTTTTTTGAGGCAGTATAAAAAGACTGCCATATTTCAACGAAAGCGGAGTACAGGCAAGAGGGTTGAACAGACTGGACTAACTCATCCCAGGAGAACTCAGCGACTAACGCATCAAATTTCACTGTATCTGTAATAATTACCCGTTCGTCGTTTCTTCTGACATGTTTCTGTTTCACTCCCTGCGGCTCTAGGCGACAGCCAATAAAGTAATGGTCAGAGAGTTTTTCTAAAATTACAGCAGATTTAACCAGTATATCCGGAGCCCTAACATTGATGTGATCTATACATGAACTAACTAGTTTCTGAGACAGAATCTCCTCCCTTGTGGGGAGGCTAATAGTGTTTTCAATCCCATGCTCTGCCAGAAGTGTTAAATAATCGCAAACTACAGATTTGCAGGATTTAAGCGTATCGATGTTCAAGTCTCCAACTAGGCAGAATTGAACCTCCGAACGGAATCTAGAAAGAATCGCTTCAAGTTCCGCAAGAAAATGCAAGGCGTTTTGCGAAGGGGTCTGTACACAGCCAACAAAAATAACGGAAATTCTGGATGATGGATCTTAATAGCAAGTGACTCTGCGTGCTGAAAAGACACATTTGAGGTCGATGACAGCCATTTATCTTTAATATATAAAGCGATACCTCCACCCCTATTATTCTCGCGTGTAAAAAAATGCTCTTTGTAACCATTCAGCACAAACTGGTCACATTGCGCAGAAGAAATACCAATTTCGGTTAGAACAAAAATATCTACAGCCGGTTTTAAGTTGCTCACCGAGATCTGAAACTCATCCCAGTGCATTCGCAGGCTTCTAATATTGACATGAATTAGCGTTAATGAGCTTCCAGAAATAGGCCCCAAGACCTGATGAAATGAATTGCAGTCCGGAACCGAAAAACAAACTGACATGGCTTACACAATCTTTTCGAGGTCTCCTTCTGAGCTTATACGCACAGCAGGGGAACCTACGGCTTTCCTTGCGAAAATTTTGCCGTTCTTCAGCCATACAAACCGAAACCCACTTTCTCTGCCCTGAGCTCTTGCCTTCCAGAAAAGTTCCCTATTTGCGTGTGTAAGATTATCGTTGAAGTATAACCTTGGATCGCTATCAGTTCGACACAGCCCCTGCAGTTTACCACGCGCAGTCATCCAACATTCTTTCAGGGAAATTGATGCAAAGGTAATAAGAACGGGTGGAACCGTACCATGCTTCCTCGACAGGCGATGAATTGCCACAACGTCCGATGCATGAAATGAAGGAATGCTGATCTTCTGAGAAAGATCTTGCATGACGTTCATCAAATTTTCTCCAGAAACAAAAGGAAGACCATGTAATTCCATATTGAAACGGCGACTATATTGTTGCGATTCATTAAGTTCCTCCTTAAGCCTTGAGATATCTCGTGCTTGCTCCTTCAATACAGCCTGGACTGTGGAAACCTCCTGCTGCAAACACTTAACGGAATTCTCGTTTGTCTTAGCGAGAGTCACTATATGATCGTATTTGGAACTGAACGAGTCGACAGTTGCTTGGAGAGTGCCTACCGTAGTACGCAGTTCCTCGACCACAGGCTTCAAGTGTAGCAGCTGGTCGACCTTCGCCGGAAGAGGCAGAAGGCTCTCGACGCTGGTCTTTAACGAGAGAAGCTGATCGAGCGCGCATTTAATTGAGGATAGTTGACCAGCAACATCAGTGTTTGCGACCTGCTCCCGTTGGCTCAAGTCAGGCCTGACGGAATCGTCCGTTGTATTGCCACCACAAGCTCCAGAGCCTGAGCGAAGCTCGCCTGTACGGCAAGTCTGACACCTCCAACTCTCCCGTCTAGCTGCTCCCATTGCCATAAACGTGGTATCGGAGACACCGGAGCAGGGTTTTCCCAGGTGATAACCATTTCGACAATAGACACATGTCAAAAATCTTCCGTCGGACGGTAGCGGTTGATTGCACTTAATGCATTCCATTAGACTCAGAAAGCGGGGAATGGTTACACAGACACTAAAGACTTTGCAACGGCGGTCAATGAAAAACACTGTGCAGTCGGCGGCAAAAGAGACAGAACAAAAAAAACTAAATTGTAGTGATCCCTGTTTCTCACCTGGACAGAATTGCAGTGATCAGTACTCGACAAAGATTAGCCGCCGACTGCGCTGGATGCTGGTCTGGTAGCTCCTTTTATAGGCTGCTATAATAATAATAATAATAATAATAATAAATTTATTTACGCAGGATGTATTCAGGACGGCACTAGGCAGGTTCGTCGAAGCCAGCAGGGGCTTGTAGGACTGAACCTAATTAGCAGAGGTAAATCAGGAAGTTTCGGAAAATAATAAAATAAAGCAGAAAAACACCACATGGTTTCTTCAGTTTTGAAAACTATACAAAAATGTCAGTCAGAAAGTTATTGTCAGAGTCAAGGAAAAAAAATACACAATACAAATATAAGCTCTTTTTCTAGTAGGAGGGAAAAAGAGGTATGGAAAAGTTCCAGTCGTATAGTATAAGAACTTGATGATAGGAGTCATACACACGGACACACACACGCACATACGCGCACATACAAGTACACAGACGTTACTGCATTACACTACATAAATAATGTTGAGTCGAAGAAATGTTCATGTGAGGAAGCAACACCAATTATGACGAAACCAGAAAATGAGATATTATAAGGCCTCTTCATCGATGGAAAGTGTGCGGAATGCCTTTCTGAGTTTCTTTTGGAAGTAATCTCTGAAAGGCTTGGTGGCAATAGGTTAAAAATCTGAGGGACGTAGTACGAACGCATATTTTTGCCGTAGCGGGTATAACATATCGGAGTGAGGAATCTTGAAGCTTTCCGCAAGTTTCGTGAGATGGGGCGTGGAGACTTAAAATCGTCATTCCAGTTGTACTTGAGCACAACTGTCTCCAGAAATAGGGACTGAAAAGTTGGCATTGATAGCGCTTGAAAAAGATCTAAATCCGACAAACCGCGGTTGTACCCCACGCTTCTCAGTATTCCCTTCAAGACACTGTTGATTTTCTTTTGCCATAGTTTGGAGCATTTACCAAAAATAGTTATGCCATACCGCAAATTGGAATAGGCTAATGCATAAGCAACGCGTTTACGTAGAATGAAAGGCATGAATGCTTTGGTATTATAAAGCAGACAGGAAATACTTCGTAACTTAGCACACAGTTTCGTGAGATGCGAGTTCCATGAAAGATCGGAATCAAAATGTATTCCGAGATATTTAACAGTGTCGGAGTATGGAACTTCATTACAATAACATGGCGAACAGTGGGACGTGTGGAGATAAAGAGGAATATTTAAAGAAACAACTTTTAAAGGATTATGAAAGCAAACAAGCTTTGTTTTAGTTATATTTATAGTAATCAAATTCTGGTTAAACCAGTCCATCAGTTCGTTGGAACAGTGTTGAAGTGTTTCCATTGCTTTCGGGTAGGAAAGGTGACGTGTCAATAAAAGAGTGTCGTCAGCGTATTGGTAGAGAGTACAATTGGAAAGAGCAGTAGCCATATCATTAACGTAGATGTTGAAAAGAAGTGGTGAAAGGATAGAACCTTGAGGAACGCCGGCTTGTAAAGAAACTTTTGTACTATGTACATTATTGATTGCCGTTAGCTGAGAGCGGCCATGTAAGAAATTATTTAACAGTGAGAGAAATGGGCCGCGAAAGCCACTAGTGGAAAGTTTTTGCAGTAGAATGGAATGGCTAACTGTATCGAATGCTTTCGAAACATCTAGGAAACAGGCACAAGTAAATAGGTTATTGTCAAAACCAAAGTTCAGGTCGTCGGATAGTGCGTCAAGAAGTGGCTGCGTGCCTCGACCAGCGATAAATCCATATTGATTCGAAGACATAATGTCATGTTTGTCAATAAACGAGCACATTGTATTATATAAGAATTTCTCTAATATCTGAACAAGACATGGCAAAATGGATATTGGACGATAGTTTTCGACCCTACTTCGGTGGCCTCCTTTGAACAGAGGTTTTACAACAGCAAGTTTTAACTCGTTAGGTATGATGCCAGATTCTATTATTGTATTGAACAGAAGGAGAAGTGTGTTTTGAATATAACGGAAGTTTCTACGGATGTCATTCAGTCGTATGCCGTCAAATCCTGGAGATTTGTTGGGTTTGAGGCTCATTACTATAGATTCCAGATCATCTATAGTCATCGAAGGAAGCAAAGCTGAAGCCGAGTTGGAGTAAGAAAGAGAGAAGGAATTGGGGTTGTTTCTTGCTTTACCTGAGAAGGACGCAAAATACTGATTGAAGAGGTTGGCAGTTGCGAGTGAATTGTGTCCGAAGACATCGTCATATGAGCTGCCATGTGAACGCGGAGGAAGGCCTCGCAGGTCATTAATCAATTCCCAAGTTTTGGCTGAGTTCCTCCGATATTCGAAGAACTGTTTTTGAAAATAAATTCGCTTTGCCGATCGTATAAGCGCGTTGACTTTGTTGCGGATGGTCCTAAATTCTAGTTGAAAGATCTGGTTTCGTGGTGAGCGGCGGCAACGCTTCCAGGCTAACTCTTTAGATTTAATGGCAGACAGTATGTCATTATTTAACCAACGTAGGTCTGTTTTCCGCTGCTTTAAGTATATACATTTTTTGAGGCGTTAGAGAACTGTGTCAGGAGTTGAACAAAGGAATGGTAGATTTGGGAAGGAGAAATCGAGACTTGGAAGGTGGCCCAGTCGTAATTGGCTATATAATTGTCGAAAGTGCGTTGGTCAACTATCGTAATACGGCGAGTATTAGTACTAGTGTCAACAGAAGTCGAACCAGGAAATTCTAAATGACATGTAACGAAGTAATGGTCTGATATTTTTTGTGTTATAATTGCCGAGCTTGTTCTTGCGGATCTGGCCCTTAAGTTTATATGGTCAATTGACGAACTTACAAGTTTATTGTTTAGGAATTCTTCCCTTGTAGGAGTGAGAATTGTGGCTTCAACTCCGTAATCGGATAGCAAAGTAAGGTACTCACAGACGAGCGATTTCGAGGGCTTCATTAAATCAATGTTTATGTCACCAGTCAGACAAAGGGTTGCATTTAACGGAAGAGATTGTAAAGAATATCGTAACTCGTCGAGAAAATCCTGAATGCTTTCGGAAGGTGGGCGATAAATAGCCAATAAGTAGATGTCATATACGGAGTTAAATATACGTAGTGCTATTGACTCACAAGAAGTGAATGAAACTGTTATCTTGGAGTGAAATAACGAAGTTTTAACGAATACCGCAATACCACCCCCACGTTTGTTATCACGAGTGTGGAAGGAGCTGCTGAACCCGGGTAATGAGAAAGCATCAACTTCTTCGATGCGAATATTAATTTCGGTAAGGATAAATACATCTGCTGTTGGAAGCACGCAGTCTACTGCTAACCTAAATTGGTCCCAGTGTTTCCGGAGGCTCCTTATATTGACATGAAATAAAGTAAATGAAGTATCCTGGCTAGGTTGGATGTTTTGAGAGTATGAGTGAAAGTCATTAAACTGAGAGTAAGTGACCATATAAGCCTATACAATTTGTTCCAAAGCAGCAGCATTGGTGATGCGGAGCACAGCAGAATTTACATCGTGCCTCGCGAAAATCTGACCATGTCGAACCCACACAAATTTGTATCCCTTTTCTTTTCCTTTCGTTCGCGCCATCCAGAAGAGTTTTTTGTTGGCATCTGTGAGATGGTCGTTAAAGTAAATTCTAGGCTGAGATTCTTCATGAGGCAGAGATCTCAAGCGGCCGCGACATGCCATCCAGCGTTCTTTGAGAGCAACCGAAGAAAAATGAACCAAAATTGGGGGAATGGCATCATGCCTAGCAGGCAGGCGGTGTGCAGCCTCTACATGAGTGAGCTGAAAGCTGTCAATGTTCAGTTGACCTGCTAAGTCTGTGAGTATACCATTGAGGTTCTCCTTAGAGGAAAAAGGGATACCGTGAATTTCCAGGAAAGATTGACGATTGGACTGATCGGTGGAGTTTTGTGCGGCTTTCAGTTGTTGAATCTCTTCTGCTTGGTCGTTCTGGGTGGCTTTCAGTTGCTGATATTCAAGCGCTTGGTCGGATATTTTTGAATGCAAAGATCTATTTTCTGCTTGGAGTTCCTTGACTGCTTGGTCTTGAGATTTTGTCGAGTTGACAAGTGAGTCATACTGGGCCGAAATAAAGGCCACAGATTCTTGCATCTCAGTCACGGAGTCGCGCAAGGCGTCGACCGCGAGCTTCATTGATAATAGGGCATCGATTTTGGGGTGCAAGTCTTGGAGATTATCAACGGAGGCTTTCCAAGAGAGCAGAAGATCAAGTTTCTGATGAAGCGTTGACAGCTGCGTTCCGAATTCGGTGCACTCGGTTTGGGAGCTTTGGGTGTCACAGTTCAAAGTAGGATTCGGATTTGAGGACCCGTCCCGGCACGCAGGGCATCGCCATTTTTCCTGCTTGGTAGTGCTCATAGCCTTAAATGTGCCGTCAGCAACCCCAGAGCACTTTTTCCCCAAATGATACTGTCGTAAACAATCGCTGCACTTCATGCATCTGCCGTCAGTTGGTATAGGAGCTGAGCAAACTCCGCAAACATCGGCCATGACTTGAGAATGACGACGACGGAGACGAGGCACGAGATGGAACAAAGTACCAGCTATCAAAAAGAGGAACAGTTCCAGGCTCACCGACAAAATAAGGTGGGGAGCATCAAGCGAAGAGTACCAGCGTTGGTGCTCGTATGATGACAATGGCGGCGGCGCAGCTATGCCGAAAATCTTGTAGCTGTTCGGCTTGAAGTGACGAAACGGTAGCTTCACCTTGTGCCGTGGAAGAGAGCGTCAACAGAGGCAGCGAAGCGTCGCACCGTCAGCACCTTGAGGTTCCTTGGGATTGGTTTTGGCAGCTAAAATTTCTCGGAGCGGTGGAAACGAACCACGAATAATAATAATAATAATAATAATAATAATAATAATAATAATAATAATAATAATAATAATAATAATAATAATAATAATAATAAATAGTTTATTGCTACCAGCGAAGAAAGTTTAGTGTTGCGGATGCATCAAAGCCAACAGGAGGCTTGTGCGACGCCATCCTCCAATAAAAAAACGATATGTAGCTGTGTAGCTACGGAGAATACAATAATATAAAACAGACAAAAAAAAGAAATGTAAACACAATTCTATGAAGTTAGTCACTCTAGTTATAACGTGAAAATTTTACGCGACAAGATATTATGCACAGACTAAAACGGAAATCAAGAACAATGTCAAAGCAAAATGAAATACTACAAAACTAAAAAAATAGGCAGAAAAAAAATTCACGGAAGGTGTCTTCTGTTAAAATGTCCTTCAAACAGCAGAATATTCATTAATGTTCCAGAAACGCAGGCGCTTAAAAGTGGCACACATTAGTGAGCAAAATGTGTCTACAATATAAATAAACAGGATAGAGACCGAAACCAATAGTTCCCTATTAAAACGAAATACCTGTAAGCATCTTTTAACTTTGCCCAAGGATGTTTGGTTTAGAAGTTCAGGTGGTAAGTGAGAAAAAATATATGGCACATAGAACGCACGCGTACTTTCTCCATAACGAGTGCGGGAAAGAGGTATGTGAAAAGGGTGCGTATGTCGAAGATC
>JAZHYW010003677.1:0-18793 GCA_037355805.1 Ixodes ricinus | reverse complement strand
AGACACAAAGATGGCGACATACTCAGGGGGCATTACTCGCGAGCCGCAGGTGAATAGACCCTATTGACACCACACGAACAGGCACAGACAAGACTGACTGAGTGCATTGCCGCCACATGCAGTAGCAAATTCCTGAGCAGGAGGCCATTGTGAGAACTTGAGCTTCAAGGATGCCTAACAATTTCAATCCTGCAAAGCTATCCCCAGATCAGCATGGACCTCTTCAAGTATCACTGCGGACACCAGTTTAAACTAGTGGAGTACTGCATTCCTATGCGTATGACAGTAGAAGATTCTTGCTATACTGACAACTGAAAAAGAGCAAACAATGGTCCTCTTCTGCGTGAAGGTGACACTGAGGGGGGTTCATGCATTACGCTCGGTGGACTCTGATGACCGAGTGGGGGGGGGGAGGGAGGGAGGGAGGGAGGGGAGGGGTGCGCATTCGACACTGATGGGGTGGAATGCTGCTCTTTAGACTAGACCGACTGCTTTGGAGGCCCGTTTTGCAACCCCAATACGATTGGGCGGAGATTCTGTATTAGTGCCAGAGGAAGTGCTAACAGCCAGCTTGTTCTTGCTTGTGTTGCTTCGATCACAATGTTACTATTTTGCTCGCTTGAAGCTGCTGAAAATTGGAGTGAAACGAATTGTGTTGATGGTCGGGGTTTCACAGGTGTTGCCTGCAATATAACTTTTCAAAACGCAAGTGAACTGTTCTAATTTTGTCTTACAGAAACGCTGAAGGACCTCCTTGAGGAGATGAGGAGGAAGCATATCCCAGTGCCCCTGATTTTAAATGAGAACTTCGAGGTATGTATGCAGCTTGGTTGCACAGCTTTCTAGCCTGAGTAAGGTAAATTTTAAGCCCTCGCACAGTAATTGTATGTATTCTTGGGTGTTTAAAATCAATAGCCCTTTTGGCAAAATCCCTCAAGCGCCCCGGCCCGCATGCGAGGAATTGTGGGAGAGAGTGTCCCTCTCCTGGCCGCTCTGCCTTGAGATCGCATTGCCTTGTCGCTTGCTTCCTCTTAATCCTCTGTTTTTCGATTTCATTACCTATTTTTATCTATTCCAGTGTATATTTTATTGCTTCGAAGTGTTTCTATTTTCTTCTGCACGCAATATTTCTTGTATATATATAGTATTTGTGTCTTTATTTTACCTTTTTCGACAGGAGTGCTGACGGACAACACGCCGCTTCGTGCGTTGTTCCCCGGGTGAGTACTACCATTGCCACTGATTCCTATCGCGCTGTTAGCTGTTCATTTTGGTTCATTTGACCCGCGTGCAGTCGAGAGGAGCCGTTTATAAACACCCGCGCACATGTCATAGGGGTAGGCAGAGCTCTGAATCAACAATCGCGGCGCGAGAGCCCAGTGTGCTGTGATTTGGCCGCCTGCGCTCGCTCCGTTGACTCGCACTGTAGCATATGCCTTTGAGTGCCGCTTACTTGGACAAGATACAGCACGCCGCTTTGTCGCCGCGAACCATTTGTCTGAATGTTTGCGAAGCTGAGGCATATGCGATGCTGCGGCGCCTGACAACTGCGCGCTGCGGCGCGATCCCTTCGCAAACGCCGACGGCTCAATGCCGCGGCTTGAATGCGCCTATGGCATGCCTTCGTAATCTATCTGCTAAGCGGTTGTCAGTTTCCAACGCCCTTTTTCAAGTGCAGAGATGTGTTGTCGCAAATCATTTGTTCGAATGCCTGCGAAGCCGTAACACTGTTCGTCATATCCAACGCTTCGGTGCCTGACAACTGCACGCAGCAGCGTGAGCCCTTAGCAAGCGCCGACGGTTCAACGTCGCGACTTGTATACACCTTTGGCATGCATTCATGATCAGTCTGCTTGGCGGTTGTCAGTTGCTGACATCTTGACTCTAGCATCAGCTGACATCTTGACTCGAGAAATAAAATTATCGAAGGAACTACAAGTTTCAAGATGACTGCCTGGGTGACAGCCCATCTCCGCACTTCGAGAAGGGTGTTTGCAACTGACATCCGCTTAGCAGATAGATTAAGAAGGCATACCATAAGCGCATACAAGCCGCAACGTTGGGTCACCGGCGTTTGCGAAGGGCTCGCGCCTCTGCGCGCAGTTTGTCAGGCACCGCACGTTGGATATGATGAACGGTGTTACGGCTTCGCTGGCATTCGGACAAGTGATTCGCGGAAACACATCTCTGCACTTGAAAAAGGGCGTTGGCAACTGACAGCGGCTTAGCAGATAGATTACGAAGTCATGCCATAGGCGCATTCAAGCTGCGACATTGAGCCGTCAGCGTTTGCGAAGGGATCGCTCCGCAGCGTGCAGTTGTCAGGCGCCGCAGCGTTGCATATGCCTCAGCTTCGCAAACATTTGGACAAATGGTTCGCGGCGACAAAGCGGCGCGTAGTCCCTAGCAAAAATAACGGTTTGAAATCAATCCGGAAAGTGAACTCCGGACTAGAATCAGACCGGAGTCAAACCAGAGAGGCGGCTTCCGGTTTGCACAAACCGTGAATTTTCGAATCCGGTTCAAAGTCAAATTGGAGGAATCCCGGACAGGCAAATTCCGGTTCGCTGAAACCGTGATTTTCCTAATCCGGTTCAAAGTCAAATTGGAGGAATTCAGGACAGACAAACTCCGGTTCGCACAAACCGTGATTTTCCTAATCCGCTTCAAAGTCAAATTGGAGGAATTCCAGACAGACCAATTCCGGTTTACACAAACCGTGATTTTCCTAATTGGTTAAAAGTCATAGTGAAAAAAATCCGGACGCACAAACTCCGGTTCGCACAAACCGTGATTATTGGATTCCGGTTAAAAGTACAATTGAAGGAATTCCAGACACACAATAAGGGGTTCGAACAAACCATTCCTTGCCAAATTTGGTTAAAAGGCAAATTGGACGAAGTCTAGACTGAAAATATCCGCTTTGCACAAACCATACTTTGCCATATCTTGTTCAAAAGAAAATCGGATCAGCCGTCTGATGCCGAAGACTTTCACACCTACGGTTGAAACATCAAGTTGCAAACAATCCATCCCGATCCCGTATGGGCGTATGGGCTGCATCGATTAGAGCTCAGAGCGCAGAAGACAACGAGCTGATACGCGGCGCCAAAAAGGCGACATCACGGCGATTTTTGCGCAGGTCATCGCCATCTCATTCCATCTAGCTTTTTCTATGCACTCTGCAATACTGGTTCAATATTATGCTTAAACTGCGCTTTGTTATTTTTTAGTTATTTTTTAAAATATATTCTTGATAACTGTCAAATAACCTTTTTTATATAATTTTCACCACATAAAACAAACAGCAGTAAAGTGGAGATTTGGGCCAGTTGGTTCATTGCAAGCAAAAAGCGCCGAAAAAATACAGGGACACAGACGAAGGCTTAGATAGATAGAAAGCTATCAATGTTGATAGCTTTATTGAGCTCCTGGTTTTTTACTTAAAACATACGTTTGTGTCATTCGAAGGGAGTCTTTATGTGCAAAGAAAAGGCATTTGCATCGGGTCCAGTGTTGCACCTGTCTTGTGTGACATTTTCCTGGGGAGCTGTGGGAAAAACATTGATTTGAAAATTTCGAACGATGACAATGTGAAGATCTTTAGATACGTCGACGATTTCCTCGTCCTCAGCCGCTCGGCGGGGCCCCCTTGCAGTGAAGTCTCTCAGTTGCTAGACGTGTTTAAATTGTGTTGCTCCGGGTTAACATTCATGCATGAATTACCAAAAGAAAGCAAACTGCAATTCTTGGACCTCGAGCTATCGTTTTTGGGGGACCATGTTTGCTGGAAGTATGCGCCTCGATCAAAGAAGGGCATCCTTCCTTTTGATTCCGCCCACTCGAAGGTTGTGAAAAGGGGCATAGCCAGTTCGTGCCTGGGGCTTCCCTCAGAAAGTCATGTTTGCACAGTGCGCAAGGCAGCTTCGATTGTCAGATAGAACGCCTGCAGAGGGCTGGTTTTCCGCTGAGGTCTTTGGTTGAAGTGGCAGAAAGCTTAATAAAAAAGATTAAAGGTAATCAGAAATCAAACAGCAATAGACCGACTTCGAGGCCTGTTGTAATTTCATATTTACACAATGTCACGCACAATCTAAAAAAGGTAGCCCAGCGCTACAGTGTACCGGTAGTTTTTTCAGCGCCCAATAAGATGGCGCGACTTTGTCGCCAGATAAATTCCCCACAGCCGTCTTCAGATCCGTGCACTACCAAACACCGAAATAAGTACGTCGAATGCGCCACTGGCGTCGTCTATGAAATCCCCATGACGTGTGGGATGACATACGTGGGCCAGACGGGCAGGTGCGTCAATGATCGCACCCGCGAGCACGCTGCCTCTACAAGAACGACGCCTTCGGGGCACCTTGCAATTCATTGCAATAGATGCTCGTGCACCCCGGCCTTCAATGACACGAAGATTTTGGCAAGGTACAAAGATAAAGTGTCGCGGGAATTACACGAGGCGTTTGAAATTAGGACCAGGGAGAAGAAGTGTATAAGTGACACATCCCTGTCCTTATCTACGAATGAGTTTGAATTTTTGAAACGCGGGCTGAGCAGATAGGGTAAACGGGGCTTTTTGTGGCTATATAACGTGTGAATTTTCAATAAACTTCAGTTGAGAGTGCGCCTTGTCCTGTTTCCCTTCGTCTGTGTCCCTGTATTTTTTCGGCGCTTTTTTGCTTGCTTTTAAAACAAACAAAAACAAAAACTAACTTGATGCCACAGCTAGATGTACGCAAAATCGGAAAGTGTCATTTCAGTATCTTTGATAGCTTTCCTGCGGTCTCCTTGTTAATGCCTTCATGCTCAACATTTTATTATGGTGCACATGCAGGCAATTTCAAGGGCTTTCATCAATATAGGTATGCAATGTGAGTGTCCTCGCCAACACACTTGCTGTAGTAGAGTCAATACTAGTCGTGGTTCTTGTGACAATATAAAA
This sequence comes from Ixodes ricinus, assembly GCA_037355805.1. Lineage (NCBI taxonomy): Eukaryota > Metazoa > Arthropoda > Arachnida > Ixodida > Ixodidae > Ixodes > Ixodes ricinus. Next base: position 13,848 of record JAZHYW010003677.1, on the reverse strand, counting down.
TTCTTTTACAAATTATGCTACACGGCCTTTTTGTTAAAGACCTTGCACCTAATTATGCTCTTAAAACAAAAAAACAAAAAGTTGCTGGCCGGCATTAGTATTTTGCTGTCTTTGATGGCCAGTATTTGCATGGAAGTTCAGTGACTGGCCGGCATCGGCGCTTTGTTGTTCAGGCTGTGGAGCCCCGTCATGGAAGTTGTGTTTACTGACCGGCATAGTTTTATTTTTGCCTTTTTCACTATGCAGTCAAGTCATTGAAATTTTGACGAACTGTGGCAATTCATGAATAGCGAGTGGAAATGTTTGCGTTGATCAATCCTTCGTAAATGACTGCCGACGCTGGCATATTTGATCCCAGCATGGCAGGGCTGACGTGTTTTATCGCGAAAACGCGATAAAAAACAATGCGGTGAAGAAAATTTGCAGTCCAGGATTTGAGAATCTGACCGCCTACGCCACGAAAAATAATTTTTACAACGCCAAACGACACTTTTTTCAGGAAGCTAGTTTAATCCGGTGGTATATGCAAGTGTTTGGCTCTGATAAAAAATAAAAACGATATAGCAGAGCCTAAAAATAAAAAAAAAAAACAAAAAACACGTGGCATGATTGAGCACGTGCCTTGAGTTACAAAAACAATAATAAACATTACTTTCCAGAAACTAGAAAAGTAACCCCGGTAGCACGCCAGAGGAATGCCCAACTTCGGCAAAGGTCTGGCAAACATAAGGGCCCAACTTTGGCGCAGTTAGGTTTTTGCACCATGGCAATCATCAGTGCCAAAGTACGGTGCCTAACTATAGCCTTAGTTGGGCGATCCTAGGGCATGCCAAAGTTTGGCTCTTCTCTGGTACGCCAGAGGAGTGCCAAAGTAAGTGCCAGACTTGAGCCATAACTGCCAAAGCAACGCCTAATTCGGGTATCTCGGCCACGCCGAGTTTGGCTTTTCTCTGGTCCGCCACAGTTGTGCCAAAGTAAGTGCCAGACTTGAGCCATAACTGCCAAAGCAACGCCTAATTTGGGTATTTCGGACATGCCAAGTTTGGCTTTTCTCTGGTCCGCCACAGTTGTGCCAAAGTAAGTGCCAGACTTGAGCCATAACTGCCAAAGCAACGCCTAATTTGGGTATTTCGGACATGCCAAGTTTGGCTTTTCTCTGGTCCGCCACAGTTGTGCCAAAGTAAGTGCCAGACTTGAGCCATAACTGCCGAAGCAACGCCTAATTTGGGTATTTCGGACATGCCAAGTTTGGCTTTTCTCTGGTCCGCCACAGTTGTGCCAAAGTAAGTGCCAGACTTGAGCCATAACTGCCAAAGCAACGCCTAATTCGGGTATTTCGGCCACGCCGAGTTTGGCTTTTCTCTGGTCCGCCACAGTTGTGCCAAAGTAAGTGCCAGACTTGAGCCATAACTGCCAAAGCAACGCCTAATTTGGGTATTTCGGACATGCCAAGTTTGGCTTTTCTCTGGTCCGCCACAGTTGTGCCAAAGTAAGTGCCAGACTTGAGCCATAACTGCCAAAGCAACGCCTAATTTGGGTATTTCGGACATGCCAAGTTTGGCTTTTCTCTGGTCCGCCACAGTTGTGCCAAAGTAAGTGCCAGACTTGAGCCATAACTGCCAAAGCAACGCCTAATTTGGGTATTTCGGACATGCCAAGTTTGGCTTTTCTCTGGTCCGCCACAGTTGTGCCAAAGTAAGTGCCAGACTTGAACCCTAACTGCCAAAGCAACGCCTAATTCGGGTATTTCGGCCACGCCGAGTTTGGCTTTTTTCTGGTCCACCACAGTTGTGCCAAAGTAAGTGCCAGACTTGAGCCATAACTGCCAAAGCCACGCCTGATTTGGGTATTTCGGACATGCCAAGTTTGGCTTTTCTCTGGTGTGCCACAGGTTTGTCAAAGTAGGTGCCAGACTTGAGCCATAACTGCCACACTAAACCTTCATTTGGCGATTCGGGGCATGCCGAAGTTTGGCTCTTCACTGGCTAGCCACTGAAGTGCCAAATAAGTGCCAAAAGTGGCAAAGAAAGCCGAGAGGCCTGCCCAAGTCTGGAATATCTCCGGTGTGTCACAGAAGTGCTCTTTCACGCGCCCCAGAAGAAAATTAAATAAGAGTTGGAAACACGATGGTTTGATGTCATCACCTTCGTTCCGTAGCAGATGGCAATACTTTGCAGTATCGTGCCAGTACCGGCCGAAAGTCGGTTCCAATATCGCTCAAATGTCCAGTTTTGCACCACCGTTTGATATCCGGCAGGTATTGCCGTACAGCCGTTTTGCCCCGGCCTAGCGTTCGCGCAATATTGTGCGAATACTCTACGATGCGTCTGCTCCGTATTGGCCGAACGTCGTGCAAGTATGTGTACGTTGCATATCATTTGTTGCATATCCATTCACATATACGGACAAACAAATTTTTTTCGATCGCTCCCAGCAGTTTATTAAACCACTATCATTACACACAGTGTATTCTCGACAGATTTACAAAGATCACACTTCTCTGTAAAACGAAAAGCAAATTACAAAATAGAATTAACACTGTCCTCATGCCAAGCAAAACTCATCACACAAAAACCGCGGAGATTGAGAGGAAAGCAGGACTACTATCAGAAACATGCTTGCGGTGTACTTACTAATAAAAGAGCGATATCATGTAATCCATGATAGATGCATAATCCAACTCAGGCACCCCACAAACACCCTCGAGAAAGAAGGTTGCGCACATTCAACTGACGTCTCGTCGTCGGCGAAGAGCAGTTTTTGTCGAAGCGTGTCCAACAAACACATCACAAGAATTCCACGAACTCCGGTGAAAAAAAAATGGCTGTAACCGAAAAATTGGCATGGACGTATTCCGGCCGTTTACGACGAAAAAACACGGCCGCGTCTGCAACGCACGAAAGCAACAGAACACTGAAGAGCGCATTTCGAAAACCGGACCTACGTGGCCCGCCTATTTCTATAACTATGGCAAACGGCGAAAACAACAGCCTCAGAGATCCCATCAGCGTGACAGAGAGAGTCACGTGAAAAAATTTTCGTCCAAACGTTTTTGTCCTACGCGTCCTACGCAGAGAGGTCACGCGTTTCGCTCCACCCTTTTGATTTGCTTAAAGTGGCTGTCGCGCTCGCTGACAGCCACACGAAGACAAGACACAAAAGCAGGTGGGGAGGATTTGCAAAAGGCGAGGTCGAAGGGGCATCAACAACGCAGCTAAGCTCCCTCTGCATTTTCGACGCTTTAGAGTAAAAAAAAAAAAAAAACAAGACAACTTATAAAAAAAAAGAAAAAAAACCTGCTGTACAGCCAAAGCTCCAAAGGAGAGAGTGTATCCCGACCTGTTCAACAGTAGGGAAATAAGGAACGGGGGAATCCCAGCCCTTCTCTGGAATGAAATGGAACGGGATGAAAGGAAAGGCCGCTTCTGCCGGTGACCTTGTCGCCTTGCCTAGTCTGTCAGCGTTCGGCTTCCATTGTGGGCCTCAGAAAGATAATCTCCTTTCTTGAGAGCGAAATGAAAGGGGTGCTTATGTTTTGCGGGCTTGTCGCCACCCGATAGGCCTCAATTATTTCTCTCCCGACTCGCTCGCAGTGGCCTCCCATGGCTGTCGTGCCGGCGGAATTAGGAGCGCAGCCGGGACATTTTCTCCCGTGAATGACGATCGGGTGCTGAGAATCCGTAGGAGCTCTTTCGGCGTCTGTTTGATGTTCTCGGAGTCGGTCATTGAGGCATCGCCCCGTTTGCCCGATGTACCTGGCCCCACAGGACAGGGGGATCTCGTACACTTCCTCCGCTTCCTCTCCTTCCCCCAAGATTTCCCCTTCTCGTACTCCCACGGAGCGGGCGGGCTTTGAACTTGAAGCCGAAAATAAATGTTGTTGAAGTTGAAAGATTGTCCTGTCTGTATCGTCCCTTATGTGTCTCCACTTTCTAAATGTTTAAAAAGTACCAACACGCTAAAATAGTGCAAGTTTCGGGATTTCATTTTAATTCCCCAAGTGTGATGCGGGAGCGGCGCCACGGAGCCCCGGTCGTTTCCGCTCTTTGTTATCGCTAGGATTTGACAGTGCTCAATCACAATGCAAGACACGCACAGAGCCACGCTCGCTTTTGCAATGCGCCGCCTAATAATGATATCTGTTGAGGAGACGTGCGCACATCAGTCTCGCGCAGCGCTAGCTCGATGGCAGCACTTTCTGTAAAGGCGCATTCACACCGGGAATGTAAGCAGTCGCGCGATGCGACTAAATCGCATTGCAAAAAAAAAAAAAGGATTTACATGGTCACTCTGGCGTGCGCGATGAGCGAGTCCAACGCCTTCGTTGGCGAGTCGCTTCTCAGAAACTCTCGCTCCGAACGCCGTTGATTGGCTCAGCCTCTCCGCGACTAGATCGCATCGCAAAAAGTCGGGTCAGCAAGCGACTGCTCAAATCGCGTCGCTTTTTGCCCGCGATGGTCGCTTTTGCGATGAAACTTATCGCGCGACTAGATCGCGACTAGTCTCACGGCGCGTCCCGATATTGGCGTGTGCACCTACGCGCGAGTACAACATCCGGCACAATTTACGTTTGCAAAGCCTGGTCCAGCCGCGGCAAAACATTCAGCCAACCTTTGGACTGGAGAAATCAAGAGACACCCAAAATAAGATAAAGTGGTCAGCCGAATAAAGCTTGATTTCTATTTAATTAAGACGAAATAACCGCCCGCGTACATCAAATACCTCATCAGCCGACCTCCAAGGCAGTAAGCCTAGTTCTGGCACTTGTTTGGCAACTTTGGCCCGTAGCTGCCAGGTAACAGCCGAACTATCGGGAAGCTAAGCCTAACTTTGGCACTTGTTTGGCGACTTTGGCCCGTAGCTGCCAGAGGACAGCCGAACTATCGGAAAGTGAAGCCTAACTTTGGCACTTGTTTGGCGACTTGGGCCCAAAGATGCCACATGTCAGCCGAATTACAAAGTAGTAAGCCTAACTATGGCACATCTGTGGTGATTTTGGCCCGAAGGTGCCAGATTACAGCCGAACTATCAAAAAGTGAAGCCTAACTTTGGCATTAGTTTGGCGATTTTGGCCCAAAAATGCCAAATATCTGCCGAACTACCGGGCAGTAAGCCTAACTCTGGCATTTGTTAGGCGATTTAGGCCCAAAGACGCCAGATGACAGCCGAACTACCAGGCAGTGAAGCCTAAGTTTGGCACTTGTTTGGCGAATTAGGGCCAAAATACCCAGACTGTTGCCAAGGGAGGTCAGGTTTGGCTCTACTTTGGCTTCTTCGGGCTTTTCAATGCCCTAAACTCCCAGACAAAAGCCAAGTTTTGGCCCAGAACTCGGTGCTACCTGGGAAGAGATGTGTTTTTTGCTTACGACGCTACAAGAGTGTGAAATTGAGTGTGAAAATGTACTATTTCAGGCAAGAATCGACCTGTTTTCTGTGGTAGTTGCGATCATATGACAGAAATATTTCATATGTTCACATAGCCAAACAATATCTGTCTCTTTGAAAGCTTATGTTATACGACATACCGTACCAGAGAAACGCGAACCTAAAAAAAAAAACTTTTTTTTGACGCAAAGAAGCGAGAAGCAGCAATGTGTTGTGGATGTTCACACTGCCCTTGATGCTACGAAAATAAATGCTACAACGCCGAATGATACCATTTCTGAACGCTAGTTTAATTATCCGCGCGGTAATTGGATCTCAGAAATAAAACGTCTATAGGCCTAATAAAATAGTAAGACCGACGCGGCACGCGGGGATAGCACTGATCTACCAGAATAAAAATTAAATACAACTTTCCGGAATTCAGAAAATTAAGAGATGGGCTTACTACGTAGTCTATGAGCTCAGCTAAATTACTGCCTTAAAATGGCGGTATGTTTGTTTCAATAGTGGGCGAAGATGACCTTTTTCAGAAAATCTTCGGCTGCATCATTGTGTCAGTTTAACCACTTACACATCTTTCAGAAAATCTTCGGCTGCAACATTGTGTCAGTTTAACCACTTACACATTTTCCCACTTTGCTCGCAATATGTTCAATATTATTTTTACATAGTTTTCTTGGTTAAAAGGACTTGCGCTATTTGCCTACTACACTGACCCACATATTAGCACGGATGGAGTGAATTATCCCGCCAAAGCAATAGGGCCACGGTTTGTGCATTGCAACAATTCAAACTTGGGCTCTCACTTCTTATTTTCACCTTCTGCTGCGATTGTTATTCTAAAGCACGGTGCTTACGACTGCAAAAGTTCGAAAATATTTAAATATTACAAAATATTTAAAAAGGTGAAACAAATATTTAAAATAATAAAAACTAATACAAAAAGGTGAGAAAATATTTAAAACAATAAATACTAACACAAAAAATAAGAAACGAAAGTCCGCCCGCCGCGATTCGAACCAACGACCAGACGAACAGGAAGACAGAGCGGCAACCAACTAGGCCATCCGCCCTTTTTGTTTCTTTCTTTATTTCCTGTTTGACACATGATACAGATACATTCAATCACTACACATCAGGCCCTAAAATGGTTTCAAATTAACAAGATTGTCTAGTACAGACAGCCATTCCGGCGGTTCACTCTGCAACCTTGTGCACTTCTCTTGCAGCAACACGAGGCTCTCAACAGCAGTGTCTTTTAACCGGTCGAGCGACCAAATCGGCATGTCGAACAGCCATCCCAGACTTCCCCACATACTGTGGAGACTCAGCACCACAAACGTGTCATAAGGCACGTCCTCCTCGTTATCTGTCGTGAGGAAACGTGTTCCGTGAGGTGACATTGGCAATCATTTTTTTTTTTCAAATTACGCTGTGGAATGTCCCAATGAAATACTGCGTCCCAGCAATCTAGAAACATGTGGTCTATAGTTTCGTCTTTTTACATAACAGGCAATCAATTGACCAGGGCACAAAAAGGCCTTTTCTCTGCAACCAGGGTTTCACAGAGAGTGTATTACTGTGGAGTTTAAAAGAATTACTGGGCGCAGAAGGTCGCACCGGCATCTTCCTCTAACTCTTTTGAAACATCTTTTCCCTCATCTTCAGCGAACGGAGAGCGATACAAGGGTACCGGAAAACACTACATCTACATCAAGAAAGCGTTTTACAAACGCTTTCTTGAAACCACACTTAGGTATACCATAGAGAATCGCACTTTGAAAAACCGAAGGCTCGCACTACTTCGAACAAAAAACCACGAACTCTCGAAAACCTTACATCAGCAGAAGAGACAAATAAATTCAGGCAGTGCGTTTTGCAGCGCAACCCGCCAAGTACAGTTCGCAAAAAAGGGTTCTTCCGATCCCTTAGAAAAACAAATCTGGATACCACCTGACGGAGGAACAAGTGGGCAAACCCAGTCCGCCACTTTCGACGGCACGAAACAAATTTGCGCGCCTCATGCGTTCCCATCCCGAGCCCTCGGCGCAGACACGCAAACACTCTATGCATTTTCTGACGTACGGTCCTCGACATCCACATCATCACTGGAGTGGACGTACCAAATTGTTGCAACAATAAACATACTACAAACTGTTGAGCGGCTAAACATTGATCAAGGTCGGTTCCACCCCCACTTTAATGTTTTTGCTCGGACCTGTTCGATTTCTTTCCGTCCAGTAATTCGCAGTGTCTCGGTGGGTAGTGCTCTAGTGGCACTCTGAGGTACTTAGCTGGTGAGCAAGTCCACTGGGTGTTTTCTAAAAATAGCAGGTACGTTTTCCCAACTTCCGTGCCAGATACCCAGACATTTGCCCCAGTTTATAGCACTGCCCGACAACTTACAGTACGCTAGGCCTCTTTGACAACTTCACTGACGCTTTCCACGTCGTGACAAAACACTGCTACGTCGTCCGGCGTACGCGAGAACTTTGACTTCTTTTGCCATTAGTCCAAATCCTCTTATTTTTTTATTATTAAGAAGTTTTAAACAAAAATGCCTGAATAAAGGCGAAAAACCAGGGCGATAACGACACCCTTGGTTTCAACGGAGGACCGTACCTGGAAGCACCACTAAGTTTCATATTTACAATTATATTCGTACAACATTTTTTATAAGCCATTTTATCCCCGTCTAATAGTACAGCGCCAACATCGATATGTTCCAAAATGCTAAAGAGAACTTTGTGTACAACGCGATCAAAAGCCTTTTCTAAATCTAGCTGCAATATTGCCAACTCGGTCTCATGTTGCATCACAGCATTCTAAGATACCTTGCTACGTGAATATTGGTTGTGATGGTCCGGCCCTTGATGCCGCAAGTTTGGTGGCCAGGCGGAGTCCTTTTTGTACACGTGTGGGCTTCCGGAACATTCGGCGTAGAAGGTTCGGTTCGTAGAACATTCTAACCTCAAATTAACAAGGCGGCTCTCGAATTTACTACAACATCACATCACAGCATCAACAAAAATGTGTAGGCGCGGCCAGGAATCGAACCCTGGCCTTTTTGCGTGGAAGACAAGCGCGATAACCGTTACGCCACGGGCGCGCTGCATACTTGGTCAAAAAAACAAATCCACAACTAAAGGACAGCTAACTCGCGAGCCACAATTCACGGTTCACAGTTCACAGTTCACTCGTCGACGACGGTGGATAGTGCTATCGTTCGTAATACGGCTTCAGCCGGACAACGTGCACCACCTCGGGTCGCGGCTGACGTCTGGTTGATGGTCGTGTCCCATCAGGAAGAACCTCGTAGTTCAGATCTCCGAGGCGTCGGATGACCTTGTAAGGCCCAAAGTAGCGCTTCAGCAGTTTCTCGCTGAGACCGCGACGACGAATCGGTTTCCATACCCACACTCTGTCTCCGGGCTGGAAGTGGACGGCGACGAGGATTGTACCGACGAGCGTCGACACGCTGTTGATCGTGGATTCGAAGGCGGGCGAGTTGGCGTGCTTCTTCTGCTCTCTGACTGACCGCATGGGCATCGTCGCATCCGTCATCCACAGGCTCATGGGGCAGCATCGCGTCCAGCATGGTCGTCACTTTTCGACCATGCACTAGCTCGAATGGCGTAAACCTGGTGGTTTCTTGAGCTGCAGTGCTGTAGGCGAACGTGATGTAAGGTACTACCTCGTCCCACGTCTTGTGCTCTATGTCGACGTACATGGAGCTCATGTCGGCAATCGTCTTGTTGAGCCGCTCCGTTAGCCCGTTGGTCTGCGGATGCTACGCGGTGGTCCGACGATGGCTGGTGTGGCTGAGCCGAAGGATCTCTTGCGTGAGCTGGGCCAAGAACGATGACCCTCGGTCGGTTAACAAGACTTCGCGGGCGCCATGTCGAAGGAGAATAGACTCGACGAAAAACTTGGCGACTTCCACAGCTGTTCCCGACGGAAAGGCTTTCGTCTCCGCGTACCGGGTAAGGTAATCCGTGGCCACGATTATCCAGCGGTTCCCCGACGTCGAAAGCGGGAAGGGCCCAAGCACATCTATTCCAATTTGTTGGAAAGGCGTAGTAGGGGTCGATATCGGTTGCAGGAATCCCGCAGGTCTCGTCGGAGGTTTTTTACGCCGTTGGCACTCGTGACATTACCGTGTGTACAGATGGACGGTTTTCGGGAGTCTCGGCCAGTAGTACTTGTCACGAATCCGGGCGAGCGTCCTGCTGTAGCCGAAGTGTCCAGCCGTCGGGTCGTCGTTGCATGCTTGAACGATTTCTTCTCGCAGGCTGGCCAGCACAACCAGCAGCCAGGCAGGGTTGCTGGTTCCGAAGTTCTTCTTGAAGAGCACGCCTCGCCGCAGAACGAATCTTGACAAGTCTCGGGCGAAGACTCGCGGAACGGAACTTCCTTGTCCTTTGAGGTGGTTGGTCACGGCGCGAAGTTCCGGGTCGTCTCGTTGAAGTGCTCCCATGTCGGTATCTGTAACTTCTCCGAGGAATCGGGCGTCATCGTCGTCGTCGTTGCTGTCGAAAGGAGATTCGACTGGGGCCCTAGACAAGCAGTCGGCGTCATTATGCTTGCGGCCAGACTTGTGCAAAATGGTTACGTCGAATTCTTGCAGTCAAAGACTCCAGCGAGCGAGGCGTCCTGACGGGTCCTTGAGGTTTGCGAGCCAGCAGAGGGCGCGGTGGTCTGTAACCACGCGGAACGGGATACCGCACAAGTACGGACGGAACTTGGTTATCGCCCAGACGACAGCAAGACATTCTTTGTCGGTCGTTGAAAAATTTTGTTCTGCCTTAGACAGCGCCCGGGTTGCGTAAGCGATTATTCTCTCGGCGCCTTCTTGTCGCTGAACGAGTACCGCACCGAGACCGGTATTGCTGGCGTCCGCGTTTATTTCTGTCTCCGCCGACTGATCGAAATGTCCGAGGATAGGGGGCGACTGCAGCCTTCGCTTGAGTTCGTCGAACGCTTGTTCTTGCTCCTCTCCCCACTGGAACTGCACGTCGTCCTTCGTCAGATGCGTCAGTGGTGCAGAGATCTGTGCGAAGTCGCGCACGAAACGTCTGTAGTAGGCGCACAGCCCAAGGAATCTTCGGACGGCCTTCTTGTCCGATGGCTTCGGGAATTCGGCGACAGCGGACGTTTTTGTAGGATAAGGGCTTACACCCTGAGCACTCACTACGTGGCCCAAGAATTTCAGCTCACCATAGGCGAACCGACACTTCGAAGGCTTGAGTGTCAGCCCAGCAGCATTGAAAGCCCGTAGCACGGCTCGCAGTCGTCTGAGGTGCTCGTTGAAGTCGCTTGCGAACACGACAACGTCGTCGAAGTAGACTAGACAGCTCTGCCATTTCGAGCCGGAAAGGACAGTGTCCATAACACGCTGGAAGGTTGCCGGCGCTGTGCACAGCCCGAATGGCATTACTTTAAATTCATACAGTCCGTCCGGTGTGACGAAGGCCGTCTTCTCCCGATCTCGTTCGTCGACCTCAATCTGCCAGTACCCGCTCTTCAAGTCCATCGACGAAAAGTATCGGGCGTGGCGCAGCCGGTCCAGGGTGTCGTCAATGCGGGGCAGCGGATAGACGTCCTTTTTGTTACTGCATTCAGCCGGCGGTAGTCCACGCAGAACCTCAGGGTTCCGTCTTTTTTCTTTACTAGGACCACTGGGGAAGCCCACGGACTGTTTGAGGGCTGGACGATGTCGTCATCAAGCATTTCCTGAACTTGCTTCTGGATGACTTTCCTTTCTTTCACGGAGACTCGGTACGGTGGCCGATGCATAGGGAGCGCATCGTCATCAATAATTATCCGATGTTTCGCAACCGTCGTTTGGCGAATCTTTGATGACGTGGAGAAGAACTCAGTGAACTCGGCGAGAAGGTCACCTGAGTTGTCGTCGTTGTGGGGCTGGGAGGACGGGTCGATGTCGAGCTCTGACGGCGTGGTACTTTTGTGCTGTGTCGGAGAGGCGTCTTCTGAGATCGCGGCGATCGCGGCTGAGTCCTGGATTTCCTCGACGTATCCCACAGCTGTACCCTTGTAAGGTGCTGCGATTGTTGCCGGAAGTTGGTGACAGGGGCTACGGTACGCCCGTCCTGGAGCTTGGTTACGCCTCTGCAATGCCAATCCCTGGTCCAAGCAGAAGCTGGACGCTTCCTTCCAAAAGTGCTACACTGCGGGTGGCTTCTTCGGTCCCGACAGGCACAAAGACACTCGACAGCGGCGGCAGGTTTACGTCGCTGGTAAGGACTCGCACTGTAGCTAACGTCGCTTTGGGATTTTCCGCCGATAAAGCAGGTTTCCGAAGCGTCAGCTTCTGATCCGCGAGGTCGATGATGGCGCCGTATTCACACAAGAAGTCCATTCCGAGAATGACATTCCTCGAACAGTCTTGCAGAACGACGAACTTCACAGGGCAGGTTTCACCATGGATCTCGACGCGAGCGGTGCACCTGCCAACAGGCGTGAGTAGATGTCCGCCGGCGGTTCGTATCTGCGGTCCGTCCCACGACGTCGTAACTTTCCGAAGGCGGCGAGAGAGCCTCCCACTCAAAACGGAGTAGTCTGCTCCGGTGTCGACGAGTGCCGTCGCGTCTTGGCCGTCGATGATAACATTGAGGTTATTCGAAACTCTTCAGAAACGTCGTTTCGGGCCTGTCGGCGTTAGAGTGGGAGTGCTCCGACGATCTTGGAGGATCTTGGCATCGTTCGTATTCGGCAACACCACCTCCCGGCATTGCCGTGCCTAGTTTTCCTGACGGGAAGCGATGGGTGGCAAGCTGTCCCGGCGAGACCGTGGAAGGGCGATGGCGAGCGTCGGGGGAGGGTGAACGGAATCCTCGGCAGGAGTTGACTCAGGAGATGAAGAGCGGCGTAGGTAGTCCTCGATGTCCCGAGGTCGCTCTCCGAGACGTGGTCGCGGGTCGTTGGGTGCAAACCCTCGTAGGCCCAGCCTGCGGTAGGGGCATCGTCGGTAGATATGGTCCGCTTCACCGCAGTGGTAGCACAGCGGGCGTCGGTCGGCCGTCCTCCAGACGTCGGTCTTTCTTGGCGCAGGTTGGTCGCGGCGGTCGCGCTGATGTCGTTCGTCGTGGCGTCGGGTGTACGTCTGCGTTGGTGAGTCCTGCTGCGGCGCAACCGGGTAACGTTGAGTAGCTGGCGGCGGTCGTCGGGCAACCACAGCATAGGTCAGGGTAGGCTCCTCGGGTGCCGCTACGTTGACAGGAGCCTCCAGTTGAATTGCCCGCTGAATTTCGTCGCGTACAACTTCGGCTATCGACAGCGAAGCCGGCTGGTTGGCAGCAGGCAGCAGCTTCCTGAGCTCTTCCCGGACGACGTCTCGAATGACCTGGCGGATGTCTGGAATACTGGAGCCAAGGTCGCAGGCTAGACGGCGTGAGGGCAGCGAGTCCGGGTGTTCGATGGTAGTGACTTGCTCGGGCTTGCAGGGCGCGCTCGATGTTTGTCGCCTCGGTGACAAAATCTTTGACGGTTGTCGGGGGGCTACGAACAAGACCGCCGAAGATGTTGTCTCTCACGCCCCGCATCAGGATTCGAACCTTCTTCTCTTCTGTAGCCTCAGGGTCGGCGCGAGCGCTCAGGCGTAGAACGTCCTCCACGAAGCCGGTGATGCTCTCGTTGGGGCCTTGGGTTCTAGTTCGCAGTAGGTCTTCGGTTCTCTCTCGGCGGTGTTGGTTGGCGTATGTCTCCTTCAGCCGACTCTTGAAAACGTCCCAAGTTGTCAAAGACGACTCGTGAATTTCCTGCCAGTACTTGGCAGTCCCCTCGAGTTAGAAATACACGTTTTGGAGACGCTGCTCGTCGGTCCAGCCATTGTGGCGGGCGACGCGCTCGTACTGGTCGATCCAATCTTCGACGTCTTCGTGATGTTCTCCGTGAAATGGAGCAGCCGCCCGTGGTGCGGCGGGCATGTAGATGACGGCAGGAGCGGCCAGGGTTTCCGACTGCTGGTCGTTCATTGTCGGCCTCATTGGCTTCTTGGTCCTGGGCGGCAAAAGTCCTAATTCCGGGTGTAGGCCCTGGGTGCGACGATTGAACCGGATCTCGGTAGTGCCTTCGTTGGTTCTGGGTGGGCTTGGCGTCGGACTTGCACTGCAGGCCCTTGGAGGGGTACGCGGCAGGGGCCTGCGGTATCCCGCACCTCCACCAGAATGTCACGAATGACAAGTGATGAGGTGGATAATAACTGAGTAAACTAAACGTTTAATCAGGCGAACTTGTGCCCAAAAATAAAGAAGGAAACAAAAGATAACAGTAGAGGGTCGCGGTACGTCGAAGTCGGCGAAAGAGCAGAGTCGAACGCTGGGGCGAAAACTGACCCGGCGTGCCAGGCGGAATCCTTTTGTGCACACGTGGGCTTCCGGAACATTCGGCGTAGAAGGTTCGGTTCGTAGAACATTCTAACCTCGAATTAACAAGGCGGCTCTC
>JAZHYW010003675.1:0-48977 GCA_037355805.1 Ixodes ricinus | reverse complement strand
AGGTAGCACCGAGTTATGGGCCAAAACTTGGCTTTTGTCTGGCAGTTTAGGGCATTGAAAAGGCCGAAGAAGCCAAAGTAGAGCCAAACCTGACCTCCTTGGCAACAGTCTGGGTATTTTGGCCCTAATTCGCCAAACAAGTGCCAAACTTAGGCTTCACTGCCTGGTAGTTCGGCTGTCATCAGGCATCTTTGGGCCTAAATCGCCTAACAAATGCCGGAGTTAGGCTTACTGCCCAGTAGTTCGGCAAATATTTGGCATTTTGGGCCAAAATCGCCAAACAAATGCCAAAGTTAGGCTTCACTTTTTGATAGTTCGGCTGTCATCCGGCACCTTCAGGCCAAAATCGCCACAGATGTGCCAGAGTTAGGCTTACTACCTTGTAGTTCGGTTGACATCTGGCGTCTTTGGGCCCAAGTCGCCAAACAAGTGCCAAAGTTAGGCTTCGCTTCCCGATAGTTCGGCTGTCCTCTGGCAGCTACGGGCCAAAGTCGCCAAACAACTGCCAAAGTTAGGCTTCGCTTCACGATAGTTCGGCTGTGATCTAGGCAGCTAGGGCCAAAGTTGCCAAACAAGTGCCAGAACTAGGCTTACTGCCTTGGAGTTCGGCTGATGAGGTATTTGATGTACACGGGTGGTCTTCATCTTAATTAAATAGAAATGAAGTTTCATTCGGCTGGCCACTTTATCTTATTTTGGGTGTCGTTTGATTTCTCCAGTCCAAAGGTTGGCTGAACGTTTTGACGCGGCTGGACCAGGCTTTGCAAACACAAATTGTGCCGGATGTTGTACTCGCGCGTAGGTACACACGCCAATATCGGGACGTGCCGTGAGACTGGTTCGACATTATGGCGCGTTCACACCGACGATCCGATCTAGTCGCGCGATAACTTTCATCGCAAAAGCGACCAGCGCGGGCAAAAAGCGACTTTTTTGCGAAGCGATCTATTAGCGGAGAGGCTGGAGCCAATCAACGGCGTTCGGAGCGAGAGTTTTTGAGAAGCGACTCGCCAACGAAGGTGTTGGACTCGCTCATCGCGCACGCCAGAGTGATCATCTAATTTTTTTTTTTTTTTTTGCGTTGCGATTTAGTTGCATTGCACGACTGCTTACATTCTTGGTGTGAATGCGCCTTTACAGAAAGTGCTGCCATCGAGCTAGCGCTGCACGAGACCGATGTGCGTACGTCTCCTCAACAGATATCATTATTAGGCGACGCATTGCAAAAGCGAGCGTGGCTCTGTGCGTGTCTTGCATTGTGAGTGGGCACTCGTCAAATCCTAGCGATAACATAGAGCGGAAACGACCGGGGCTCCGTGGCGCCGCTCCCGCATCACACTTGGGGAATGAAAATAAAATCCCGGAACTTGTTGTATTTTAGCGTGTTGGTGCTTTTTGAACAATTAGAAAGTGGAGACACACTAGGGACGATACAAACACGGCAATCTTTCAACTTCAACAACATTTATTTTCGGCTTCAAGCTCAATGCCCTCCGCTCCGTGGGAGCTCGGGAAAGGGAAATCTTGGGGGAAGGAGAGGAAGCGGTGGAGGTGATACGCGATCCCCACTGTCCTACGGGGCCAGGTACAGTACATCGGGCAAACGGGGCGATGCCTCAACGACCGACTCCGAGAACATCAAATGGACGCCGAAAGAGCTGCTTCGGATTCTCAGCACCCGATCGTCATTCACGGAAGGAAATGTTTCGGCTGCGCTCCCACTTCGCCGGCACGACAGCCATGGGAGGTCACTATGAGCGAGTCGGAGAGAAATAATTGAAGCCTATCGGGTGGCGACAAGCCCGCAAAACATAAGCACCCCTTCCATTTCGCTCTCAAGAAAGAAGATTATCTTTCTGAGGCTCACAATGGAAGCCGAACGCTGACAGACTATGGCAAGGCGACAAGGTCACCGGCAGAAGCGGCCTTTCCTTTCATTCTGTTCCATTTCTTTCCAAAGAGGGCTGGGACTCCCCCGTCCCTTATTTCGCTACTGTAGAACAGGTCGGGATACACTCTCTCCCCTGCAGCTTTGGCTGTACAACAGGTTTTTTTTTTTCATAAGTTGTCCTTTTTTTTTTTTTCTACTCTAAGGGGTCGAAAATTCCGAGGAGCTTAGCTGCGTTGTTGTTGCCCTTCGACGTCGCCTTTTGCAAATCCTCCCCGCCTGCTTTTGTGTCGTCGTGCGACTGTCAGCGAAAGCGAAAAGCGTGACCTCTCTGCGTAGGAAGCGTAGGACTAAAACGTTTGGACAAAATATTTTTCACGTGACTCTCTCTGTCATGCTGATGGGATCTCTGGGCTGTTGTTTTCGCCGTTTGCCTAGTAATAGAAATGGGCTGGCCATGTAGGTCCGGTTTTCGAAATGCGCTCTGCAGTGTTCTGTTGCTTTCGTGCGTTGCAGACGCGGCCGTGTTTTGTCGTTGAAAACGGTCGGAATACGTCCATGCCAATTTTTTGGTAACAGCCATTTTATTCACCGGAGTTCGTGGAATTTTTGTGATGTGTTTGTTGGACACGCTTCGCCAAAAACTGCTCTTCACCGACGACGAGACGTCAGTTGAATCTGCGCAGCCTTCTTTCTCGAGTGTGTTTGTGTGGTGCCTGAGTTGGATTATGCATCTATCAAGGATTACATGATATCGCTCTTTTATTAGTAAGTACACTGCAAGCATGCTTCTGATAGTAGCCCTGCTTTCCTCTCAATCTCTGCGGTTTTTGTGTGATGAATTTTGCTTGGCATTGGGACAGTGTTAATTTTATTTTATAATTTGCTTTTCGTTTTACAGAGAGGTGTGACCTTTGAAAATATGTCGAGAATACACTGTGTGTAATGATGGTGGTTTAATAAACTTCTGGGAGCGATCGAAAAAAATTTTGTTTGTCCGTATATTTGATTTGATACGCAACAAATGATATGCAACGTACACATATTTGCACGACGTTCGGCCAATACGGAGCAGACGCATCGTAGAGTATTCGCACAATACTGCGCGAACGCTGGGCCGGGGCAGAACGGCTGAACGGCAGTACCTGCCGGATATCAAACAGTGGTGCAAACTGGATCTTTGAGCGATATTGGAACCGGCTTTCGGCCGGTGCTGGCACGATACTGCAAAGTATTGCCGTGCTGCTTGGGAACGGAGGTGATGACATCTGACCATCGTGTTTCCAACGCTTATTTAATTTAATTATCGTCTTGGGCGCGTGAAAGAGCACTTCTGTGACACACCAGGGACATTGCAAACTTAGGCAGGCCTCTCGGCTTTCTTTGCCAGGCACTTATTTGGCACTTCAGTGGGTAGCCAAAGAAGAGCCAAACTTCGGCATGCCACGAATCGACAAATTAAGATTTACTGCGGCAGTTATGGCTCAAGTTCGGCACTTACTTTGGCAAAACTGTAGCCCACCAGAGAAAAGCAAACTTGGCATGTCCGAAATACCCAGATTAGGCGTTGCTTTGGCAGTTATGGCTCAAGTCTGGCACTTACTTCGGCACAACTGTGGCGGACCAGAGAAAAGCAAAAATCGGCGTAGCCAAAATACCCGAATTAGGTGTTGCTTTGGCAGTTAGGGTTCAAGTCTGGCACTTACTTTGGCAGAACTGTGGCGGACCAGAGAAAAGCCAAACTTGGCATGTCCGAAATACCGAAATTCGGCGTTGCTTTGGCAGTTATGGCTCAAGTATGGCACCAACTTTGGCGCTCCTCTGGCGGACCAGAGAAACGCCAAACCTTGGCATGCCCCGAATTCCCAGATTAGGATTTACTATGGCAGTTATGGCTGAAGTGTGGCACCAACTTTGGCGCTCCTCTGGCAGACCAGAGCAACGCCAAACTTTGGCATGTCTGAAATACCCAAATTCGGCGTTGCTCTGGCAGTTATGGCTCGAGTATGGCACCAACTTTGGCACTCCTCTGGCGTACCAGAGAAGAGCCAAACTTTGGCATGCCCTAGGATCGCCCAACTAAGGCTATAGTTAGGCACCGTACTTTGGCACTGATGATTGCCATGGTGCAAAAACCTAACTGCGCCAAAGTTGGGCCCTTATGTTTGCCAGACCTTTGCCCAAGTTGGGCATTCCTCTGGCGTGCTACCTGGGGTGGGATGCATGTGGGGGTGCGTACTGTTATATCTTTTTCAAATAACAACCCGCATGCGGATAGTTTTTCATAAATAAACGAGGCCTTCGTTAAGTGATTTTTAAGGACCGCTAATCATTTGAGAACTTGCGTTCATTTTTGTTTTGCTCATATAATACATAAAAATAGAAAGCAGCCATTCATTTATACATTCCGATTAACTTCTTGATGCTCCAGGTGGTCAAATAATGGCGTTTTTACTGTAATAGCTTGTATTGCCATTTACCAGTCCATATTGCTGAGAGCTGTACCACTTGGGTTACATTCTTAAAAAAGATCAACAGTAACAGTAAAACAAAACAAAAAGAAATCAAACTGCGTTGATTGAGTTCAGAAATAAAGTAAACCCTTCCTTAACCGACGATATTTTCTTGTTTTATTTTGGAACTGGACAAAGAATAGGTCAATGCACAAGCGTTTTTTTTTGTTATCTAATAGAATAGAATAAAATAGTTTTGTTTCCAATACATACATTGTCAAAAAGTACAATGATGAGCATGGTGTAAGCCTCAAGGGCTTGTGTACCTGCTGGGCACAGTAGGTGACAAATTTAGTATGTGTAACATCAGTATTCAATGCTCACTCACCGTCGAAATAACTTATTCAAGGAAAATAAAACAATTTTTAAGCAGGGACCAGGAAAAGAAGAGCGAAAGACGGCATCACACTGCAGAACAATACACACTGTCCTGAGAAAAGAAAAAAAAACAGAGGGAAAGAGGAACCATTATCTAGCAATCGTTCACTGGCCCAAAATTCCGTAGCATTTTTTAAGTTTTTGTCTGATGTGGCAACAACTAGGGATTCTGGCATCCTGTTGAATATATGAAGCACATAATCAATACGCACTCGTTCCCCATATGGTGGTCGCAACCGGCGTCGTAAGACGTAGTATCGTATTTTCCGAGCTAAAGTCCGCACCCGGCATATAGTCCACAGGGGCCAACTTTGGGGTCAAAAGTAAAAGTTCTTGCTTAGAGAGTCCGCACCCGGTGCATAGTCTCCCCTGCCGTGCATAGTCAGCACCTAGTGGTTAGTCTACACGAAAAGCTTGTCATACATGGCACACCTTAACATATTTTTGATTTCTTAGCTCACAAAGAGGTTCGTATTATGCACAAATCATTATTAACACACTCTGTCATTCACAAAGTCCGTCCTGTCTCCTTATAAGGGACGATCTTGACAAACAAAATTATTGTCTAGACCGCACGCGTAGATAGTCCGCAGAGCCTAAGTTTTAAACTCTTAAACATGCACAATCCGCGAACTATAGCCCAGAAAATAAGGTACTCAAAAAGTAAAATAAATATTGAGCCATCTATCAGCTGATTCGCTTATCATTAATATGTAAAAGTCTCTGGGGTAAAAGTCTCAAACTTGATCTCCCGAAATTCTTACAGTCTTCTGAGGAACACCATATTTTCCTGGCAGTTGGTTATAAATTATAAATTATATATACAGTGTACAGCTACAACCACTTTCTATCAGTCACTGGCCGAAGTTCAGTGGCCAGTGACTGGCCCGAAATTAATGGCCAGCGACAGGCTTAAAGTAAATGGCCAGACACCAGACAAGGACCAAAACGCCGCTATTGCCAAGCACTTTGTCCAATCTTGGACCATTGCATATCTGGTTGGCTATAGTGGACTTGCCAGCGATGGCCCATTCAAAACGTGCTGCTTGGAATATGTTTTAGACCAATATAAAGTTAAAAAAGTCATTAGTTACTTAAAGTAATCAAGATGCCAGTAATGCTGAAATAAACTCAGTTGTGTAATATGTCAGTGAAAGATAAATGTAACCACAAATTTTATTTAGTTAATTTAAGATCAATCGATTGAATAGCAACACAAATTAATCAAAAGTGTAGTTCAATTAGCTGTACTTATATGAAGTGCATTTGTCAATAATAATTCAAAGTAATCGACTGAGTAACGAAACTTTTGCTTCTATAAATTTGTTTGTCTCAATAATTGCTATATAGCCAAAACGGAATCACAATGTGAAATAAGCTTCTGTGAAGTTATATTTTTGTCAGTAATTCCTCGAAGTAATGTAGAGAGTAAGAAGAATGTTTGTTGAATTATTATCACCTAAATTGTGTTCATAATAGGTCGAAGTAATTAGATGTGAAAGCCATTTTATGTCAGCAGTGTCAATATTAGCGAGAAGTATTAAAAGAGTTATGACAAATTACAATTGTACTTATATAGTCTGAACTGCTTCAATATTGTCGAAGTAATGAGAAATAGTAAAAGAAAAAACGGCAATTCAGTTAACGGAAGGTTGAGTGCACCACTAGTAACTCGAGGTTACCAAAAGTGTAATAAACATGTAAATTGTGCGACTAGTAAACCAAGTGATCGAAATAGTGATAAAAATATCAGAAGTCCCCAAGAAAACCTAATAGTATAAGGAATTACTCTAATTTATCAAAATAGCAAGCAAAACAAGACCGCTAAACAAAAAACGTGCTTGTATATATTGCGGGTTGAATTGACTTACCCAGGGTTAAACTGGGTGGCGCTGGGATTAAATTGATTGGCGCTTGAATTAAATTGAAAAGCAGTATGATTAAATTGACCAGCATTTAGATCAAAATGAGCGGGAAAACCCGTAGATTAGTATGCGCCCAAACTTTTGAGATCGTCTCGCGATTTCGAAGTTTTGCTCGATGAAAGGTTCCATAGATATGAATTCGTCCCGAGTAGATGGCGCAGCTCTCTTGGCGCAAACAAGCGATTGTCTTCGTTTTCGCTGGAATTTAAGGTTGCATTAATATGTATTAGTACGGAAATGTGTGCCTTTTTGGTTGACTGACCTTACTGGTAAAAATTGACACCTGACAATGCGCTTTCGAAGTAAAATCCGCGGGTGTGTGGTGTTTGTGCTAAAAACAGCGCACGGTGTGCCCACGAAGCAAACACTGGACTGCGAGCAAGACGCATATTAGACAAGAGTCTCTAGACAGTGTGAGGACGGTTTCCCCATGTTTGGCGACACTGGGTCACGCTGTACATAAAATGCCCAAACGTGCTACGTTGTCAAGCGCGGCGTAGCTTCCGAGTGAGACAGAAGAAAACGCCACGCGCCCTAGCAGCTGTGCGGAGCTTTAGCACAGTTAAGGTACGCTATATCGTAACTTAACCTACGTGCGAACAACTTTTTGTGTCTATCTAGTCAAAGCTTTGGGTTCACGTGCGCTTGCACATTTTGAGCGCCTATCAAAGTTGCGCGCGCGCAGTCTTCACTTCTGAAATGCCACCGAACGTTTTGAAGCAGAAAATACGAGCCACCTCGGACGCGAGCTTTCTGCCTTCGGTAAAACTGTCCTACACGCATCCAAAGCCACGACCAACTAACTGTATTTTACGTACGAGCACTTCACCCGCGAGTGTCACTGTGCCCGCTTTGCTTGCTACCTGCTTTGCAGTCCTCCCGAGAGATGGCGATGCATCTCAGCAGCTCCTCCGCTGCTCTCGTCCGCTGTTGTTTGCTCTTGCGATGCCCTTTCCAAGCATCGTATGATCCATTCTCTTCTGCGTTTGCGTTCGTTTTGATCAAGTCGCGTTTTGGTTTAATACTGTTAAAGCCTGAGCATCCTGCGACCAGGGAACTTGTTGTAAACATATCGTGTCTTAGGGAAAAAAAGTAAACCCTGGTTTCCTTACTGTAAGAATAATAAACGCGCGGCGTAACGATCGTTTTCTGTTTTGAAGTGGACGGCAGTGTTTCGCTACTTGTCATTATATAATTCAAAAGTGGTAATAAATTGCCGTACAGTTTTTCATGAGAAAATGGCCGCTAACGGAGTCCAGCGCATAGTTGGGTGTGAGGCGTCTGCTACCGGGAACGCGCCCCAATTATCTTATTTCAAAACGTAAGAAAATCGCTTATAACTTGAAAATCAGATAACGGTGAGTTCCGAAAGTTTGGCATCTCGTTCCACCCGCTAGCGCGTAGTTTACTTTTGCGGCTAAAACTTAAATGCAGTTCTTTTTTCATAGAGATCGTGGTGGGCTTCATACCAGCGCCTGCCTCTCTTCGGGTCCGTCAAGAATCAGGAGAACGCTGCAAATGTTGCATTTAGTGTACACCTCAAAAATTTGCAGTCATGATGTACAGCTGTAATCAGTAAGTTATCCCCCCCCCCCCCCCCCAATTTGCACGCATACCCACATCGACAACCCCCAGGCTGAGTTCATCAGCTACTTACATACTGTACCACATGCTTGGGTGGAACAGCGCGGATATACAGTCACACTCACAGGCACACAAGAAGAAAACAGACTCGCAGCGCCGACTAACTCCTCAGTGATTTATTTCTTTTCCTCAAATCATCATCTTCTCCTTCTTCGCCGTTAAAGAGAACATTTGAAATCTTTAAACACCAGAAACCGATAAACATTAATATATAAATATTAAATAAATAAATTGATAATTAAAAAATTAAACATAAATAATAAAAATAAAAATAATAAAAATTGAAATTAAACGTGCAAATTTCCATCACTATTGCTGCATTGATGTTATCTCGAGATATTCTAGAATCTTTCTTTGATAATGCTAAGGATGGGATACAGACGCATTGCTTCTCATACTTGGCTATTTTTCAGCTTCGATGGTTTCTCGTGTCAGCTGATTACCACTTCTGGCAATAACAGCGCAGTTACTCAAGTCTGCTGAGCATCCGCAGTCCCGGAAATGGATGCCTAGGTTACCTGAGATTACTCTGTTTATGTTATATTGTTGTTCAAAAACAAAAACAAGAGAAGAGTAAACAGAGTAATCTCCAGGTAACCTAGGCATCTCTATTCGCCCGGGACTGCGGATGCTCAGCAGACTTGAGTAACTGCGCTGTTATGGCCAGAAGTGGTAATCAGCTTACACGAGAAATCATCGAAGCTGATCAAAACTTAGGTTGGACAAGCAATGCGTCAGTGTCCCATCTTTAGCTTTATCAAAGAAATATTTGGAATATCTTGAAATAACAACAAAGCAACAATAGTGATGGAGATTTGTTAGTTTAATTTCTATTTTTATTATTATTTTTTAAGTTTAGTTTTTAATAATTAATTAATTTACTTACTATTTATTTATTATTGTTCATCGGTTTCTGGTGTTTAACAAATTAAAATGGTCTCTTCAACGGCGAAGGAGAAGAAGATGACGATTTGAGGAAGAAGAAATAAATCACTGAGTTGTTATTCGGCGCTGCGAGTCGGTTTCCTTCTTCTGTGCCTGTGAGTGTGACTGTATATCCGCGCTGTTCCACGCAAGCTTGAATTACCAACTAGCGCAAGCATCCACATGTACCCCATGATACAAAAATTTGAATGATTCCTAAAGATTAACACCCTAAATAAGATTCACAATATTCGA
Source organism: Ixodes ricinus (assembly GCA_037355805.1). Classification (NCBI taxonomy): domain Eukaryota; kingdom Metazoa; phylum Arthropoda; class Arachnida; order Ixodida; family Ixodidae; genus Ixodes; species Ixodes ricinus. The sequence goes on along the minus strand of JAZHYW010003675.1, from coordinate 39,450 downwards.
GCGTCTGTGGTACCTTACACGAGTAGTAGCGCCAACCCGACGAAGGTTTGTTTTTGTGTTTCTCCCGCGCAAAGGGGAAATAAAAAACGAGCTATTCTTGAACGTTTTCTAAATACCTACACTCACGAACTTTAAGTATGATAAACGCACCGCCTAAACTCACCTTTGTGAAACATTTCATGGAACTTTGTACATTGACTTATTAATGCGATTTTTACGAAACCCTGCAGAGTAAAAGTACAGAACTATGTTTATGTGCTGTTTCCTTTTCTACTTATCTTAAGGTGTGCTTTGTGTGTAGTGTGTTTCTTTCGGTCAATATGTGCAAAATAAAGAGGCAAAAGTAGGGGTGGCGAGAGCGGCATAGGGTTAGAGCCGCAGACAAAACTACAAAAGTTCAGTGAGCCGCAGGAAAAGAAAAAAAAGGGGGCGGGGGTCTACTTTTCACCAGAAATGATATGGAAGGAACAGTCCATTCCGAAAGGGACAAGTATAATTGTCTACTACAACAACTAACTCCAGGCACCAGAACGTTTCTTCAACGTCTAAGCCAAAATGATGCATGGCTCGCTAGTCAGCCGCTGCCCCTGACGCCCGCTATGAGTATGCGGTTCGAAATTCTTTCTAGAACAACAAAAGAAACAGGGTCACTGGAAACATCGATGTGTCAAAAAGCAGTCCAGGTGTTTGTACGTAGTGTAGTAAAAAGTGCCAAAACTGTGACATCTTTTTAGAATTTAGAAACCTTTACGTTTTGGTGACAGAGAAGCGGAAGGTGGGCACGCTTACCAGGGAACTGCGAGCCGTATTTGTACCAGCGAAGAGCTGCATACGGCTCGCGAGCCTCAGTTTGACAACCCCTGGGCTAAAGCAAACCGCTCATAAACAATTTGCGACCGCGCCCGGAGCGTACAAGCTCATTACCCCAAGCATTTTGGCAGGCCTTGTATAGCTGAGTTATGCCGCCATCAACTGGGACGGCGCAAAATTATATCCGCAGCATCAGGTAACAGTGCTTCCCATGGGCGCACTTCGGGTGACATGGTCGTGAATATACAGGGTGTTTCAGAGAACTCAGGCCAAATCGCTCCTGCAAAAACTACTCATCGCAACAAAAAAAAAGCTTGTGTCGTTTTGGTCCTGGGCCATGGGCCCATTTAGGAAAATTATTAAAGTTCGGGACAATTAAGTTGTTAATTATTTTTGTGTAATTACCTTTTTTAATATTGTGTTTAAGGGCATGGTTTCAATAAGAAAATTGCTCAGCATCGTCGAAAAACACTAAATCAACAAATTGCAGAACGATAGATAGGCACGCGAAGCATTTTACGGCTTTCTAAAAAAACGCACAAATTCGACGGGTTTTTAAGTTTCGGTTTGCTATCGGAGCGCATCTCGGCCCCGGCGGCAGCGCGCTCCGTGGAGAGATAGTGCAACCAGCCTCTGCGGCGTTGCCCGATGACGCGCAGACGCAGCAGATGTTGGTTGCACTATCTCTCCACGGGGCGCGGTGCAGCCGGGGCCAAGATGCGCTCCGATAGTAAACCGAAACTTAAAAACCCGTCGAATTCGTGCGGTTTTTCAGAAAGCCGTAAAATGCTTCGCGTGCCTTCTATCATTCTGCAATTTGTTGATTTAGCGTTTCTTGATGATGTTGAGCAATTATCTAATTGAAACCATGCCCTTAAACACAATATTAAAAAGTTAATTACGCAAAATAATTAACAATCTAATTATCCCGGACTTTAATAATTTTCTAAATGGATCCCTGGCCCAGGACCATAACGACACAAGCCTTTTTTCGTTTCGATGAGTAGTTTTCGCAGGAGTGATTTGGCCTGAGTTCTCTGAAACACCCTGTATAGTTGGTCGTGCCCAAAAAGCGGGGGAGGTGCACAGTCGCAGCATTTAAAAAAATCGCTTATCTCTGTTTCACTGTCGAAAAATCGAAAACGAAACGATCTAGCTGGTGATCATCGCGATGTGAAAAAGACGAGTATTACGCTGTTGGTGTGAGTTTTTTTAAAAAGTCACTGCAACTCGCGAGACACAATCGTGTGAGCCCTGCGGTGAAGAGCAAGGCTTCGAATTAAAATATTGCGCAGTTACTTTTACGTTAGGCCACAAGTCTTCTGCACCATAAGGTGGAATACAGAACTCCTTTCTTAATTTTGTCACAACTTAGAACAAAGAGGTTAATGGTTGAGCTAGAGATCCGAGCATGTTTCGTGGAAACGTCAATGCGGCATATTAAATTGGTAGGATATGGACAGTGTATCAAACTTTAGTTTTTCAATAAGATTCTGATGTCGTAAATTTTGAAAGGCTACTAGGACAACGGGATCCCAGTTATCCTCTGACTGTGTATTGTTGTTCAACCTTATAAATATATACCAGTAATCCGTCAAAGTTCCCGAACAAAATTTGAGTAGGTCAACATTTTAAGCAAATTAGAATACAGTGATCTAGAACCTATGGAGAATTAGTAATCTTGCACACTTATAAAAATAATTTGATAGCTTAATAAATATGGCATCTAGTTTATAAAATTAAATGTCTATGACTCCCCAATAGCGAGAGAGATTTGAACTCAAAACAAACTTTATTGGATATGGTATTCAAGTAAAAAGAAAAGCCATTGGTTTTCCAATATCGTCCAGAAACGGCAGCCTATTAAAACTTGGTATCCAATTTTCTCATCAGCGTTTCAATAACTCACCATTACTGGATAACTTTGGAAGCACATTAGCCCTCTATGAGAAGTGATATTCAATATATCCGATAGGGTGCCAGTGAGTGCCAAATATTTGAAGACATTGGAAGTCCATTGGCGTTTAATTGGAAGTAGTATCTATTTTTTCCAGCAAGGGGCTAATAACTACCCAATAAATATTTGACAGCATTAAAAGATTTTCAGCATTTCATAGGTAGTCGTTTCAAATTTATCCAGTGGGATACGAATTACTTTCCAATATTGTATCACATTGAAAGCCCTTTGGCACTTAACTTGGTTTGTAATCCAATCTGCCAATTGAGGTGCAAGGGACAAAGAAATATTGGGCGAAATTGGAAGCAGACTGATTTTACCTGAAATAATATTCAGTTTTTCAATTAAAGGCCAATGACTGCCCAATGTTAGACAACATTGAAAGCGCATTGGCTCTGCAATTGGAGATGCAACCAATTTATTCAATGGTGTTCTAATGACTGCCCAATTTTTCGACAACATTGAAAGCTCATTGATTCTTGATTGGAAGCGGTATTTATATTTCAAATAGAGTGTCAATGACTGCCCCATACATGACAACGTTAGAAGCTCATTGGAAGTACATTACAAGTGCTTTCTAATTTATCCAATGGGGAGCAACACTGGAATCCATTTGAACTTTATTGGAAATGGTATTCAATTTATCTGTGGGTGTGCCAATGACCGGCCGTCTAATATTGGACGACATTGGATGCTCCTTGGCATCCCATTGGATGTTGATTCTATTTTATCCAAAAGTATTACAGAGGTAAAAGGGTGTCTTCTATGGTCCTATTGTTACAAGACATTTCCAGTGTAGGTTATAGAGACGACACAATGGGCCGATGATGGCTTTCTCTTTCCAAGATATTCCCGAAATTGGACCAATGACCTGTGCGGCCGGGGGTGCTTTGGGGTGTCTCAAAAATGAACGGATGGGCGAACCCCACGTTTGGCTGATTTCTTATTTAAGATTAATGACCATTTATGCGACCGTAGGGGAAAGAGGCGCTTTTTCCAGCCGACAGAGTTGGTACATTTACAGTTCTATGCTCTCGCCATTGGTAACTCAACCCAGATTCACTTTTTTAAATATATTTTTAAGGCTAAGCGGATATGGGCTGGAAAAAACGAGGTGTTTCGGCCTCCAACGGCACCTGCCAGGCGCAACGAGAAGATTCGAGCATCCGGTCACCGTCGATTGAAGCCGCCAGCGCGCAGCTGGTTGATGACACGTGGGGTTCCATGGCCTGGGCAGCAGACAGTACCACGGCGTGCATTTAGCACGTTGAGCTAAGGCTCTTAATTAGAGCGGCAATAAGGGGGGGGGTAGGTGATTGTTTAAACAATAGATAAAACAGCGCACAAAAGTACATAAAAACTAAATAAAAACTAACGCTTTCTGTGGTGAATCAAGCAGCGCAGCATTAAATTTCACTTCTTTCGAGGTCGATGCTATCGCGCAACCGCAAGTGCGTTATGGCAGCTAAGAGCGAAAGGCAAACTCTAGTGCAGGAGTCTCCGAACGTTTGGATAAGGGGCCGGATTGGAGACAGATGGCAGTCTCGGGGAAACGAAACTGTTTAAGTCAAGATATAATAAGAAAATTACTGAAATACAAAAACAAATTAGCCTTTAATGACAAAATTTTTAACTATAGCAAGAATTAAGAAAGTAAGATTATTGAATATTATTTTTTTGTTTTTAAATGTAATACTGTGACGAACAATAGGCGATGAGGCAAAAGAAAACGAAATGAACTAAATATTTAATGGGGCGAACTTGTGCCAGAAACGAAAACGCAACACACGTCCAGAAATCAGCAGTGAGCGTCGACGGCGGCAGCAGTAAGCTAAGGTCTGTCGGCGTAACAGCTGGCTATCGCGAGAGAGAATGAGTTAATTAATCGGCAATACTGCGCACGGCTCTTTATCTGCTATGCTAGTCGTCTCGATCGACCTAGAATGAAACTGAGTTATGGGTTTTAGTTCAGCTAGTTGGTACATACTGTTGGCAATCAGGTCAGCTGAACACAGAAAAAACAAGAACACAAAGGAAAGGACTGGACATTCACAACGCTGACTAACAACTGACTTTTACTTTTTCCTCATCCCAGCCTAGGCCTTTTCTTCTTTGTCCTACGGCTCATTAAACACGTTTAAAAACAACCTTTTAGCCTACCACTCAACGGGGCATGGCAAACCGCAAATATTGGCGTTCTTTTTCGTGAACTGTAGTGGACGAGGTGCTAACGCAATCTTCTCCTTTTACTTCAATGGCCAAGGCCTCTAGCACTTCACGCGCGAAGGAGTTCTTGTTTCTGTGAAGGACGGTTATGCTGGTGAGCTCTGCGTCACATCCACAGGTCCGGCAATGCGCTGACAAGTGTCTCGCTGATGTAGTTTTCACCGACGCTGCACGTATAATGCAGATGTATGAACGATAGAGCAAGGCAGCACGGAGCGTCGGTGAAAACTACATCAGCGGGACACTTGTCAGCGCATTGCCGGACCTGCGGATGTGACGCAGAGCTCACCAGCATAACCGTCCTTCATAGAAACAAGAACTCCTTCGCGCGTGAAGCGCTAGAGGCCTTGGCCATTGAAGAAAAAGGAGAAGATTGCGTGAGCACTTCGTCAATTACAGTTCACGAAAGAAACGCCAATATTTGCGGTTTGTCATGCCCCGTTGAGTGGTAGGCTAAAAGGTTGTTTTGAAACGTGTTTAATTACCTGTAGGACGAAACAAAAACGCCTAGGCTGGGATGAGGAAAAAGTAAAGTCAGTTGTTAGTCAGCGGTGTGAATGTCCAGTCCTTTCCTTTGTGTTCTTGTTTTTTCCGTGTTCAGCTGACCTGATTGCCAACGACCTAGAATGTTCGGGGAAGAGCTATGTTGAGACTGACTAGGCATCATTTTGGCCTCCTTATCTTTTAAGTTTGGGGGTAAGAGTATACGCGAATCTTCTAGATGAAAGGAGAAGCTGATTCCTCGATCATGCACGCGGCATTCCTTCCCCCTTTAAAAGCACATCACCCGATGAAACACAACACGAAACAAAGCAAAATAATGGTAAGCTAAAAAAGTCATCTGAAGCACGAAAAGTCGACAGTCCTTCCGAGCGTAGAACGTCCTAAGTCGAACGACGTGAACTACCTCGGGTTGTAGCCGGCGTCGCGATGATGTTTGCATTCCGTCGGGCACCACTTCGTAGTTGAGCTCCCAGAGTCAGCGAAGTGCCTTCTACCGTCCGAAGTACCGTTTAAAGAGGTTTTCGCTGGGGCTGCGGTTACGAATGTGTCCACACCCACACCCTGTCTGCGGACTGGAAGGGAACGACTTGCATTCTTTTAAGGTTATGGTGATAATGCAATTCACCCTTGTTGGTGTTAGACAGGTGGCAGCTGAAGAAACACGTTTGCTCTACTGACGTCTAACTCCTGCTTAGCTCAATTGTAGGGCACTCCACTGGAAATGGAGAGGCCCCTTGTTGGATACCAGGACCAGGCGCATATTTGCGGTCGTGCACCATTTACCTAGCTGTGTTTGGAGATTTGTGTTTGTTCTTTGTCCCCCTTCTTATCCTTCTGCAATGATTATTTTCGTCATTATTGTCTAGCTCGCTTGCACCTTTGCATTTAATTGCATTATCAACTTAACCTTAAAAAAATGCAAGCCATTCACCCTTGTTAGCGTTAGACGGGTGGCAGCTGATAAAACTCGTCTGCTCTGCTGACGTCTAACTCCTTGTTAGCTTAGTTGGCAGAACACTCCACTGAAAATGAAGAGGTCCCTGGTTTGATACCAGGACCAGGGGAAATTTTTCGCTCGCGCACCAGTCGCCTAGCTGTATTTGGAGATTTGTATTTGTACTTTGTCCCTTTTGTTCCCCTTCTCCAGGGATTGTTTTCGTCAAGATATTACTGAAGTTACACCTTTCCAGCTGGTACATGGTCGGAAGGTAACAACCATGATCGACGCAATGCTGCCCCATGATTTAGCTGACATTGGAAGCGACGACGCCCAGGTGGTTGCCCGACGGGCCGAAGAAGTCCGCCAGCTCGACAGGCTCCGGATTCAAGACCAGCAACCCTTCAACGCTGGTCGCTACAACCTTCGTTGCCGGGACGTACACTTCCAACCCGGGGAAAGGGTGTGGGCGTGGACGCCCACCCGTCACCGCGGCCTCAACGAGAAACTGTTGAAACAGTACTTTGGACCACTCAAGTTACTTCGTCGCCTCCTGGAGCTCAACTACGAAGTGGTGGACGACGGAACGCAAGAATCATTACGGCGCCGCCTCCAACCCGAGCTCATTCACGTCGTTCGATTTAGGCCATTCTACACTCGGTATGACTGTTGACCTTTTGTGTTCCAAATTACCGTTTCTTTTTACTTGCCTTGTTTGGTTTCCTGTGGCAACGGGGTGATGCGCTTCTGAAAAGAGGGGAGTAATGCCACCTGTGCCGCAGAGCGAGCGAGTGCGTGGCGGAATGGTTACCGTGTTTGGCTTTCGTGCAGCGACCCCAGGTTCGATTCTTGAGAGCGGCCGCTTCTTTTATTTAATCTTTCAACTTAGCGTTCTCGTTGACTTCGAGAACTTTGTCTGATCGAGGTACGAATGTTGATTGCGTCGAACATTTTACGCCAAATGTTCCAGAAACCCACACACGTACAAAAGGTTCTTTGCGTGGCGGTCCGAAGTCAGTCTCGCCCCACCGGTCGATCCTGCTGTTTCTCCGATATCTACGCCTTAGACGCTAACCTTTCTATTCTTGGGTGGCACAAACAAGTTCGCCCTATTGAATTTTTAGTTTTTCCAGTTATTAGCCACCACATCATTTATCATTTTTGACAATATTTCCCAAAGGCATTTGGGAGATATTCCCAAATGCATTTCAAAAAGTCCTATGTCTTGTCCTGCTACTACATCTAAAAAAAGATCCGCATGGAAGCAGTTTTCTAACGTGGCTTTGAAGACTTCCAATCTAATCGTCAGCATGTTGTTTCCGCTAACAACGTGGCTTCCCCTTTTGACATGGTCATCCTAGCCGTACCCCAAGGAACGGTCGTTGGGCCTCAGCTTTTTTTATATTATTGTTTTAACTTAATGTGTATTGCGTTCGATCCATTTGTTCGCCGACGATTGTGTTTTTTTTTTTTTCGTGAAATACTCACTGACAGTGACGTGTGCGCGAGTCAGATATTAACGCTGTACCTGTACTCCTGTAACAGCCGGCTGATGACTCAACATGTTAACATGAGTAAATTTATTCTCATCTCTCGTAGTTCGACTTACATGCCTTCTTAGCAGATCAATGGTGTTCCACTAGAATTTGTCAGATCAAACATTTATTTAAGCGTCTATATTCCATATGACCTTAGACGGAAAGCTCGCAGTGACTTTATTACTAGCAAAGCTAATCGCACGATTGGCTACTTGAAGTGTAATTTTTACTCTGCCTTTACCTCCATTAAATTGCCTTTTTACAAATCTATCGTTCGTTCTCAACAGGAATATGTCTCTTCTATATGATATCCTAACATCAACATTCTCGTGAGTCAATAAGAAATTATACAAAATAAATCAGTTCGTTTACTTTATTCCAACTAACAACGTACTGCAAGTATATATTTAATGATATCTAACTTGGTTCTGCAACTATTAACACCATGACGTAAACTATGAAAAAATGGCCTTTTCCACAAAATTTATTATCACGCATTTTATAGGAGTACACAACTCACCCTCCCCTTTTATATATGGTCGCGGTTGGATCGCCATAATAAAGTAGGCAATACATCATGCATAATTAATTCTGTTTTTACATTTTTTTAATCCCACGCACCTCTAATGACTCAACCCACCTTTCCTTTCAAGTCGAGTTAGATTTAATTCAAACCGCCTTCAGTATTATAATTCACTAACCATTTCATAGGTATTGTGTCATACAGTGTATTAACTAGGACAATGTTTTTACTCTGGAATTTTTTGTTTTATGTTATCATTACTAACGCTTTCAATGCCTAACGCCCCTGAGGGTATGTATGAATAATACTAATTTCTTTTCAATGACTACCCAAGCATTTTTTTACTTAATGAAGTTGAAGTTATTTTTGGATTAGAATCACAGTGCTGTTATTATGACTCTGATTCTTTCATTTGATTTAATGACGTATTGAAAAAAACAAATTTCAGTTGCTTCCCTAAAGCGCAAAGTAAAAAATAAAGTTTTTATTTTTTTAATTTCTATTCGTATTTTTTATGTTAGCGCTCTATGAGAGCCATGCAGTCACAGCAGGTCAATGCCCATACACGAAGGTCTTTGACGTCTTATTCTTAAGGTAAGCTACACCTATTTCAATCACAACAGAATACCTCCACACATGTACGCGAATGAGAAAGGGAATAAAGAAAAAAACATGAGTGTAGACAACGCAATTAAATATTACTCAACCAGCGAAACATTATTTTAAACTTTTTCTGGCTTTTACTGAAACCTGGTTTTTAAATGGCTACTATATTGTTCACTTCGCAGGACACAAAGGCACATCAGTATTCCTAGACATCATGAGAGGAGAAATGTCGCGCTTTATTATATAGAGCACTTAAATGTCAACGTTATATCAAACTACACCATAATAGGTCCGCATTACGAATATCTTATAATAAAATGTGCAGCTACAATTCTTGTCATTCTGTATGCTACTGTTCCTTGCGGTACAGTATCACAGTTTTTACGATATCTCTAAAATATGCTGAAGTTGTGCGCTCAAATTGTTAAGCATGCTATTAACTCTGGGGACTTTAGTGTATACATTTTATGTGCAGACTCAGGCAAGCAAAAGCTGCTCGATGTTTTAAATATTTTGTTTATAAAAATATAACTGACGTTCCGTCCAGTGTAACTGATGTGTCTCAAACATTGCACGACTCGAGCTTCTCGAACTATCAAATTAATGATTTGCAATCAAGTGTACTGATATCGGGTCTTAGTGACCATTTACCAATTTTTTATTTTTCGCACCTTTTTCTACAGAGCGGAAACAACGCTAAATATTGGCGCCAATTATGTATAGGACAATTCATCAGTACAAAATTTCGTTGCTTCATAGTTTAGTCTATAAAGCAAACTGGAGCTATGTTTTTCATTTTGATGATACCATTGCAGCATACGACCTCTTTCACGCAGTTATTAAGGGACTGTACGTTCGAGCGTTTCAAAAAAGGCAGAACTTAAAACTAACCAAAAATCTAGAAAGACGTGGAACGATGTCCCACTTCTTGAAAATAATAAAACAATGCGACAAGCTCTACATCATTTTTATAAAAAGAGCATAGTCGTAATATGTGGCTCAATTTAATAAACTAAATAGATAAATTAAGCTTTCTCGTTAAACGAACATGGATGCGTACTATGAACCCAAGTCTTCCTAAAATACAATAACCCGACGAACGTATGGCAATCTGTAAACAACTTAACGTAAAAAACACAGAATGGCTATTTCTTAACTTGTAATTAAAGGCGTGTTTTGCATTGGGACTATGCTCCCTGATGAACTTAATGCCTATTTGTTTACATCTGGTGCCTCAAATAATATTTCAATTGGCATTTATGATTGTGCATACAAAACATTGGAGTATATATATATATTATTTTATTTCCTTCTACTCAATTAAAAATATGCGAGTTGATACGGAAACTTTGTATTCTATATTAAGTGAATTTTCAACTACATTCCTGAGTGGGTTTGATGAGCGGTTTCTAAATGACATTTCGATTCACTTTCGGGACAAGTTACTGGAGGCTCAGGCTATATGTGTACCCACTATACAAATCGCCCTAGCCTGCACAATTTGTGGTTTACGACGAGATTTAAGCGCTACTTACAAAAAAAAAAAAGAAACGTCTGTACAGTTTTGCCGCGTTTTCACACAGTCAGCACGATTGGACCATTTATCATGCTCACACAGTGTTCTGCAAAAACAAAATAAAAAATGCCAAGCAACTTTTTTTTTATGACGATGTCTCAAACATGCTCTGATCGGACGCAAAACAAATTTTGGAAATTGATAAATCCAAAGCCAACTCCCGTATTACCTTGTATTATTTGTGACGACGGATCAATACAAACTTGAAATCAATTAGCTGTTGGTTTTAATACTTTTTTAGCAGTGCGTTTACTGAGGACAACGTGTTTTTACATCCTACTGCTATTTTCTCACTTACCGAAAATACAATGAACGATATTGTCATTGCTAGTCACGGAGTTGAGTGTGCCATTGATCGTTTGGAAACTAACTCTAGCCCAGGTCCCGACCGAATATCAACTAAGCTTTTAACACTAACCAAACACATTTCTGGAGTTCTACTGTGCAGGATTTTCCAAGATTCCCTCTCCAGTGGCCAACTACCTGATGAATGGAAACTTGGTCATGTTATTCCAATTTTCAAAGCAGGAGATTAAAATAATTTTAATAACTACAGACCCATATCGCTCACTTCCGTTTCACGCAAAAATCTTAGAACATATATTTTCATCCCAGATTATGACCTACTTATCTTGAAACAGTCTCATTTTCTCTAATCAGCATGGGTTTCAACGCGGTCACTTCTGTGAAACACAACTATTTGAATTAATTACTGACTTTTACCTTTCTGTTCACTCCTCTTGTCCTAGCGATGCTATTTTTATTGATTTTCCTAAAGCTTTTGACCGGGTTTTGCATAACAGACTAATATACAAATTAGAAACTATGAATATAAACGCTTCTGTTATTCAGTGGATAGCTGCTTTTTTAACAAACCGCTCTCAACCTGTTGTAATTAACAAATGTTTCTCCTCCCCTTTGCCGGTGAAGCCCGGCGTCTCTCAAGGCTCAGTCCTCGGTCCGGTATTGTTTCTTTATATAAATGACCTTCAATCTAACATTCAATCGACCATACGTCTCTTCGCGGATGATTGCGTCATTTATCAGGTCATTTCTAAATCCTTGCAACTTCGCATACTCCTGCGGGACCTAGACATAGTCCAGCAATGGTGCATTACATGGTTAATGCAAATAAACACTAACAAAACTAAAGATGTCACTTTTACAATAAAATTACAAATCACTCATCACGTGTACATGATTGGACAGGGCCGCATTGAAAACGTTACGTCAATCATATAACCTCGGCGTCCACTTAACAGCTAATTTATCATTGGGACCTTCATATTGAATATGTAACACGCAAAGCATCCAGAACTCTTCGTTTTTTTAAACACTCTTTATTTCAAGCTAACGAAGAAACTAAACTCCTCGCCTATACTACCCTCGTCAGGTCGCAGTGGGAATATGCATCCATCATATGGCACCCTCATCAGCATTACTTAACCAACCATAATGAGGCACTTCAAAATAAAGCTGCAAGATTTATAACACGCGACTTCTCCCCCACTTCTAGTGTGTCAAACATAAAACGTAACCTCAACCTAACCCAACTGCAGTACAGAAGATGTATTGCTCGCATGTGATTTTCCCAGAAGCGCAATCATGGATAATCTTCCTTTAGGACTTCATTCATTTAGCCTGCTCATAGTACTTCGTCTCGCGTAGATCATTACGTTAAGGTACCGCCCATCTTTGCCCGCACCCACTTGTTCAAGAATTCCTCTCTGCTTCTTGCCATCTCCGAATGGAACCGCCTGCCCAGAGAAATCACGTCAATCACTTCACCTGATATCTTCATTAGTTATTTAAGCAATTTGTATCAACTTATAAAGTGTTTCTTGTGTTATGTTTTCATCCAGTGTTCTTGTTATTTTTTATAGCTTGTTTAACATTGTTCTTGCCGACTATGTAATTGTTATTATTTTTTCACTCGACCCAATTGTATTTCACTTTGTATCATCGCTCCCCCCCATCTAATGCCCGTCAGGGCCTTTAGGGTAAATAAATAAATAAATATTGCCGCGTGAGTGACCGTGAAGGAATGCTAGAAGACTCATGTTTCCTCTTTCCCCCAAGCGTAAAATATGAGGACAGAAGGACCCTGCCTTCTCAGTTTTGCACTAGCTCACTTCCAAACTTCGTAGGTCGAATATTCGATTGACCGAAAGGAGCAGATAAGGAGATGAGCATGGTCTTCCCGACTCATTCGCTGATTTATTCCCGCGACAGCCAGCTGCAACGCCGACGCACCGTCGTTCCCTGCTGCTTTCTGGACGCTTTTTCTTTCTTTTGCTTCTGCACAAGTTGGCCGATGAAACCTCTACTTTCAGTTCATTATTCATCGCCTCCTCTCCTTCGTCCATGACGCAGCATACAAAATCTCACGCCTATAAAATAAATAAATTCATCAGTGAGTCAATCCTACATCCTAGATTTCAGTACCCGAATATTGTTTATTCAAAATCTAGATTGCAATGGTGTCGGTGGTTCACAAAGGAGGAGATAAAACACCCCAAAACAAATTGCAGACCAATCTTGGTTCTAGCAATTTTTATGACTCTTAAATTTATGCAAGCAAACCAATGTAATGGTAGATCAACGGTACTGGTTTAAGAAGCATAAATCATCTATATTAGCGTTGTTAAACATAAAAAAATAATATAATTGCCAATTTTTAGGTGAAGTTGTATACATTAGGAGCGTTTCTTTACTTGAATATCGCTTTCGATTCAATCGAGCATAATGTTCTTTACGGAAAAATCTCCGAATATAAATTTAGGTGAAAATCACCCGGGTTAATAAAAAGCTATTTATCAAACCTATTATAATACACATACACTAATCACAGAAAGTCAAATAAGGGTGGAATAAAATATGGCGTGTCGCAGGGTTCTATTCTCGAACCATTTTTATTTCCAATTTACATGTATGACACTATAAAGAAACTTCAAACACCAGATATTAATTTGTATGCTTTTGTAAAAAATATCTTCTTTTTTTTTTGGGGGGGGGGGATAAAAGTTAACCGTAATTAAACGGATAATTAATACACGTCTTCAAGAAAACAGTTGTGGCTTAGTGTAAATAAACTTGATTTAAATATATACACAAGTACATTATGCGTCGACCCCGATGTAAACGTATTCAACGGGAAATACAAAATTATTTTAAAAGCGAAATCTTCGAACATGTTATATACCAAGTTTTTGGCGCTTCTTTCAAGAACATTCAAAATGTTACCTCCATGTAGACAGCGTAAGAACGTTTATTTTGCGATCCATTGAGGTTACCTTTAGATTGATATTTATATATCTATTGGGAAAAACAAATGTTATAATATATAGGAGTTCATTCACGCCTTCACTACTCTTTTCTCGTATGGTGGTCATCTACAAAGTAATATATGGAAACCCTCCAAATACTCAAAATTGTGTCCTGCACTTAGGCAATAATGAACCGTACTTAAATCACTCTGGTCTAGTCTTCAGAAAGCACCGGTTATTAACAAATCAAAATGTTTCTAAGAAGAAATGAGCGCTGGTCATTTAAATTTAGATCGAATCCGTGCGAACTGCTTTTTTCAGAGGATAATTGGAAAGATTCCGCATATAATTTTCGGACCACAAGCTGCACAAAGGAAAAAATACAGTGCGTATTTGCTCCTTTGTGTAGATACGGTGCCGAAAATTGTATTGTCTAATAAGTAAAACATACACAAAAACCTATTTCATGTACCCGATTTTTTGAATAACCACCCTGATCTCATGAACATTATCGGGAAGGTATGTCTGTGCAAGCTCTAAAGAAAACTATAAAATTCTAACATTTGTCGTTTCAGGAGTGACAAATTAGCTTTTTATGTGCATGTGCACGGTATGTATGTATGTATTTCTGGCGGCAATTGCTCTTTTTAACGAGCGTCTATAAAATAGACATGCCAATAAATAAAAGAAGATAAAGAGAAAGATAATGAAAATAAAAGGAACTAGAAAGTCAGAAATGGTTCGTAGTCACTCTGAAGTATCACGAGTGGACTTTCCACCATGCCTCGAGCCTCCTCTTTGAGCACATCACATGTTTGTTCTCCTCCGTAAAACCGAGGGCCTGCTCAATGCGGGTGCCGACGTCTGTCGCAGGTACGATTGCCGGACACTCAAGGAGCAAGTGTTGGGTAGTTTCTTCTACTTCACCACATGCACTGCACACGGTTTCGGTCACGTTCACATCGTACCGCTGCCTGTAGATGCGGGTGCGTAAGGCACCACCGCGGGCCTCGGCAAGGAGTCGGCTGCCCAGTGTGTTTCCACACCAGCGGACGGCAGCGATGTTGGTCTTGAAAGCCGCGTATAGGTGCATGCTGGAATGTTCTTCCATGTCGGCTCTCCACCGATTCGTCTCGGCGGTGTTAATCTGTCCTCTCACCTTCGCAACCCAATCTTTCTTTGTGGAGGGCTCGTCGCTCATCGAGAAGGCGCCGTACTTTGTCCCGAGTCGATTGGTACGCCGCCTCCATGTCGTGTGTAGGTTCTTTAAATGAATGTAAATAAAAACCCTTCGTGCCCAGCGATCTCCGTCCATATGTCGCAGTCGGGCGTAATACTCCAGCTTGCTGCTGGCCTCCCGTGCCTCAAACGAGGACCAGCCAAGGTCCCCTTGCACAAGTTGATTAGGCACTCTCCCGTGACATCCCAGCGCCTGGCGCCCGATCTCTCTTTGCCGTCGCTCAAGGTATTCCCTAATTTCGCTGGGGACACATGTAACAGCATTGACGAAAGTGAGGCCTGGCACAGCGACAGCTTTCCACAGTTCTCGGGTAGTTAAATAACGGTCGCAGCTCCACAGGCTCTTTCGACGAAGCACATTGCGCTTTCTCAGTGCCGATGTCTTGAGGTTTTGGTGGTGTTCTGCCAGATAATCTGCTGAAGTAGTTAGTGTCACCCCGAGGTATTTGTACTTGGTACTAACAGGGAGCGCAGCGTTCTGAATGGTAAGGGATTCAAGGCCCTCTATGTCTCCGGAGAAAAGGACAATTGCCGACTTTTTGGCATTGAACCGTAGTCGAAGTCGAGCCGCTTCTGTTTCACAGGCGTTGAGCAGTACATTCATGTCTGACACGTTATCAGCCATAAGGACAATGTCATCTGCAAAAGCGAGTCCAGGAAGCCGCCAACTGACGACGTCTCCATGTAGAGTGTGTTGCAGGGAAAAGCCAACGCCCGTGTGTTCTAGTGCTCTCTCTATACCGCATGTGTAGAGCATGTAAAGAACAGGTGACAGCGGGCAGCCCTGACGTAGTCCTCTGCACACCAGAACGTCATTAGAGGCGACCCCGTTGAACGTTGCCATCACGTGATTGCCATCATATAGTCGCTGTATTAAGCCTACCCAAGGTTCAGGCATGTTGAGCTGATGAAGTTGTTGTAGCATCAAAGAATGGGGGACACTGTCATATGCCTTAGCAACGTCTAGAAAGCAACAGATGAGGTTCCGCTTTTCCGCCCGCGAGATCTCTATGCACTGCGTCAGGATGAATACGTTGTCATCAAGCCGACGATCCTTTCGAAAACCGTTTTGTAGTTCCGTGAGAACACCAGTACTCTCGGCCCAATAGGATATGCGCAAATTGAGAATGTTTGCAAACACCCTGTATGCAACAGCTGTTACAGTGAGAGGGCGGTAGTCACTCAATCGTTGTTTGTTGCCTCCTTTCTTGGGAATGAACGTGACTCGACCACGTCTCCAATCACTGGGAACTGGTTCATCTCCGCGAACTATGCGACTAAATAGGTGCGCCATTTGATCTCGTGCATCTGATTTCAAGCGTTTCAACACCTTAGCCGAGATTCCGTCCAAGCCCTGTGATGTATTCGCGTGTAATCTCGTGAGTGCGCGATCTATATGCACCCGCCCCACAAGGGTTAGATATTCATCTGTAGAGGCCGTCGATAGGATGTCTTCTTTGAGGCAGACTTGGTCATGTCTGTCTTCTGCAGGAATTTCCACATCAGAGCCAAACAGAAGGTAGAGTTGTTGCTCAAGCAGTTCTCCAACATTTTGAACTGGGCATCCACTGTCATAATCAAGGAGTTGAGGAGCACTGTCTTTGCCATCTAGAGATCGCATATATCTCCAGAATTTTTCTGCGGCTCCTTTTCCGCCATCTCTAATCTCCGCCATGACCTTGCATTCGTGTGTTTGTTTTTTTGCTTCCACAATGTCTTGCGTGATTGCCTTGTTCTTTCGGTACTCCTCCCATAGTCGTAAAGTAAAAGGATTCTTCCCAAAAGTCTTTAGCGCTTGCCTGTGTCGCCGGTTAGATTCCTGTCGTATCTGAATTGCTTGTTTAATTTCAACATCCCACCATGGAACAAGGTTTCGTTTTCCTCCCATGTTCTTTACGATGGAGTGTTTAGCAATGGCAGTCCTAAGCTCGGTCGCAAAATCATCATAGCTGCGGGCTTGCGCACGTCGAGTACTCTCTTCAAAATTTTGGACAACAGTGTCTATGTCTGCTTCGCGCAGTAGGGTCGTAACTTTGCGCGGCGTGAAATTCCGAGTTTTTTCCACAGTACCAAAGTGCAGGAAGATGCTGTTGTGGTCGCTGCTGACACTGCACTCGCCCTCTTCATCCACAACCATTTTTTGAAGAAGCATGCCAAGTCTGTTTGACGCGAGTGCATAATCTATGCAGGTCCGATGGTCTCGCACTGTCCATGTATATTGTCCCTCACACTCTTCCCTTAGGTTCAATATTTCCAGTTCGAGATCCTCTGCCAATTGTCTCATCATCCTGCCGTTGGAATCTTCCCGCATGTCTAATTCAACCAGATGTCCGTTAAAATCTCCCAAAATAAGCACGGAGATGCCTCGATCCAATTTGTGGATATCTCGGCGAACACACTCAAGGACGTTTCTATTTTCTTCGTGGTGGTTGCTTCCTACAGAAATGTAAATGATGCACACAGCTGCCAATACGTTGCCTATTTTTCCATGCACCCATAGGTGTTCCCGGCAATCTTCCGACGTTCGAAGCCATGTTTGTCCATTACTGGACCAAAGGAGACCAATGCCTCCACCTCGCCGCTCTCCTTCAACTCTATTGCAGCCAGTCCAGCACCAGGCCGGATCTATAGGGGGGTTCTCCATATCTCGCAAGTGGGTTTCCGCTACGCCAAATATAGAAACACCCTTATTGCAAAGAACCGCGTACAATTCATGCCACTTTCGCTGCCGCCTTGCACCATTCACATTCAAGAAGCCTACCACCACACTTTGCTTTTTTCGACGGCGTGTTGTTAGCCTCGTCCGACTCGGAACGTAGACGTGATCGACTTCGTCTTCCGTTCCGAAACCCCGTCTTCCTATCTCCTCTGTCGGTACATGTCCTCCAACTGTTGTCGCACCACTTGGTGCACGTAGTGCATCACCTCCATCGATGGAAGGGCAGTAGGGTGCCGAGGGCAGTCCCCGGTGATCCAATGGTGAGGCCGGAGGTCCGGAACTGGAGGAAAACTGTCGGTCAGTTCGGCTGCCCTCGTGGGTGGCAAGAGATGATTTGCTGGGTGACAGTTGTAGCCTTCTGGGAATAAGTTGTTCAGCATCTTGTCGTACCCAGAACGAAGGCTGTCCCTGTGATCCGTTTTCCTGTGGAGGGGTGGTGTGGAGCATTGTCTTTGTGGGTGTACAGGCCAAGTCGCACTGGTAGTTTGAGGCCGCATCTCGAGCCCCGCCAGTGATGGGTATTCCTTCAGGTACTCTGAGGAATAACCCGGGCTGATCGTAGTCGGCGTTTGTTTGTATCCGGAGTCGGTGGTCATCATGTGTGGTCTCATGTTGGAACGAGCACGGGGTGCGCCCGGAACCAGTTCTGTGTAGTCGCGTCTCGAAGCTGGCACGCGATGTACTGGTGCCTGTTTCTTCCTGTCCCTGTTGTTCATTGACCGGCTTTTCTGCTTGCTCCAAAGTGACCGGAGCCCTAAAAAACGGCTTGCCACGGCCCCCAGCCGGTTTGTTACTATTTGTACTCCTAATTGCTGATAGTGAATCCCATCTTTCTGGATTACATTTGTGTTTTCAAAGTCTCGGGTAAAGTCTATAAACCGTGCTTTGATGTGTTTGCACAGCTGTTTTAATTTAACATTAAGCAGCATTATCTCAGCTTGCAGTTGCTTGCCTCTGCTGCTAATCTCCGGAACTGAGCAGATGGCAAGTGCGTTTTTACGCTTCGTCCACTTCAGTCTCAAGCCTTCTATTATAGCATCTGATTGATCACCTTGTAATATATCGTTCATACCCACATGGAGGATGTACATACGAGGAACTTGTCTTGCTCGCTCTTCGTATGTTTCAATCAGGTCATGGATCTGCTCGAGCGTTCCATCTCTATTCAGTATTATTTCTAAACTCCGGTAATCTCCCACTTCTTCAGAAAGCGCTCGAGCAAACAGGGCCACATTGCAGTCTCCAGCCACAATAACTTCACGGTGAACACCGGATGGCGGTCGGATCTGTTCCTCTGTTCTACTTAGTTGAGTAGTGTCTTTCGAAGTCTGCGTCAATCGATTCGTTGTACTCACAGTTGTCACCTGCGATCGCTGAGATCCAGTTGCGTTCTTTCCGGCTGCGTGAGCTTGATCTTCCACATCACAGTTTAAAACTATCTGACTCTGCGTCGAGATTATGTCGCAGTAAGGTAACAATTTACCCAGCTGTGTTTCATGTACTGAATCGAACGATTGACTGCTCCGCCGATCAGTGGAGTTGTTTTTCTCTAACTCCACGAGCGTGGTACTCAACTGCTTCTCAGATATCGCTATCGGCAGTTCTTGATTGGCTGAGCACATTGATCCTAGTGGCCTGGTTCCCGTGTCCTGTAGAACCGCCCTCCACTCTGTCAGTTCCTTCAACTGAATCTCCGTTGACGTCAGCCTCTGTTGTATTTGGCGTAGTGTGTTTCCATCCATCTCCGCGCGCTGCAGTCGTTCGGCCAATCCGCCTATTCGCTCTTCTAGCTGCTCAATTTCCTGCTTGTGTATGCGGCGTAATTCAGCGACTGCTGCGCAGTCTTTGCATGATACCTGGGGCAGGCCGTCGTTGGTCTTGAGCTGTTCACCAGTGACCGGCTCAATAGAATGGTGTGAAGCCTGCTTGGTGATCTTGCCTTCTGGCGGTCTCTGAAGAGGTCTGTCCTGGATCCCCTCAGAAGTAAATGTTGTGCCTGAGGTTGACAGAAAGTCCTCCTCGTGATCAGTGAGCGACCCGGTATCAGCTTCGCAGATCGTCGGGGTGAGGAAGGGGTCTTCACTCAGCTTCCCGGTGCTGCCCGGCGATGTTTCATCCCACTCCACCTCAATCAGGATGTCGTCAGGAACTGCCGTAGCGGCTTGGAAGCGGTCAAGCAGTTCGCTTTTCGAACCGACGGTAGATAAACCTCTTGCTTTTAGTTCCCGTTTCAGATCTGCGACCTTCATCTTCGTCTTCTTCTTCGACGGCTGGTGCCAAATTTTGTTTTTTTAAGATTAACGAAAATTGTTTGTGTGAATGGTTTTCTTGTGTGTGCACAGTCATTTTTTGTGCGAATCGATGGCCTGGTAACTATTTCTGTAAAGTGTGTATGCAGTTATATAGATATGTTTACTTTTTTCTTCGGTTCATGGGTAACAGTCTGGGTTTCATATTTTTTTATTTTGTCCTTTACGTGCATTTTATAATTGTTTAGTCGTGGTCATGCTGCTTTTCTTTTCTCCGTTTAACATTCACTTTGCTTGGGATTGCTGAATGATGTCACCGGGGAGGGAGGAGGACTGTCGCTTTGTCAGGCATGCACAGGTCTTTTGCGACAAATCTCTCCCTCTCCCCCTCCCCCCCCTCCCGTCCTCCGCCCTCTCAAACAACTGTACTACGCGACGATGTTTAAAAAATGACTGCGGTTGTGATTGCGGTGTTAGGATATATATCGGCTTTTCGGGGCTTTCATTGGCCCCAAATTGCCACAAGGAAAACCATTTCTTTTACTGAAACGATTGTGATGCTTTGACGTGGTGCGGGACGTAGCACACGCTAGAGCGTTGAAAAACCTTAAAATGGTCGCGAAATATTGAGGACCCGTGAAATGTAGGGAGTCCCGCTAATAGTTTATTAATATTAAGAATTAAACCATTATAAAGAAAGAAATAGACGCCGTCGTCAGGTACTCCTTTCAGATGTCCCGACTTCATTTGTTAGAGTAAGATGTAAAATGTTTTTAAACTACAGTTTTTCAGTCGTTCCTGAATATAGAAAATAACAAAAAATTTGTGTTCAATATTGGATTCTACCGGATGTCTCAAATATCGGCCAGGCTCTTTAAATCGACCTCAGAAATCAGAGGCCAGATTCCCGAAACTTTCTTACGACAAAAAAGTTCGTAAATTTATCTTACGACAAAGTTACACACTGAGAAAAATTGAAAAAAGAAAAAGTTATAACTCTATGGAAACGCAGCAAAGCCACCGGTCTTAAGAGGATATCTCAGTAGAATTTCAACTCCGATACGAACTTTTCCGGAATCCAGATGGCACTGGGGAGGAAGCCTTTGTACTAACCTGCTTACGCGATACGGTGCTATTTCCAAAAAAAAATAAAGAAAAAGCTTGTCTTTTTGTTCCGGTTATCAGCGGACGGCTTGACCCTGAAAGCGCCCCACTTAACCCACCCATCCTGTCACCCCGCCCTGCAAGCAGCGAGAATGGCTTTTTTTTCTTCTTTTTTTTTATGCAGTTTAGAAAGAGGATAGCAGTGAGGGTTGTGGGCCTCCAAGCCCGTCGCGAAGGGGGCTCTTTGTCCCATCATTACCGGATTAGGAAGAAGAAAAACAAAAACACGGTTACAGAACGCCTTATTTCGCTGCCCGGTCACACTTCGGAAAAAGATTTGGATCGGTTTTTCGGTTATTCCGTGTTCCGAGATTTTTCGCACGATACGATTTCCAAATTGCATGTAGACTATTGATACCGTCAGTACAAAAACGAAATATGCCATTCATTTCTTTCGTGGTGTTGTGTCATAAATTACAATCTTGCGAAAGCGTTGCGTCCTAATAGTGGCCCCTCAGAGCCTACATTTTCATTCCAGCGAAGCAGTGCTTGAAAATAAAGCTAGTCACTCTAAAAAGTGTCTGATCTCCTTATGAGAAAAAGATATGAAATTAACCGTTTCGCGATGCAATCAACAGCCATTAGAGTCCCAGCTTTTTTTTCTTTTTTCCAGAGCACCGGATTTCTGTTTTATTTCAACGGTCATCCTGATTCCTAAATAGGTGTACGATTTCTAAATTGCACGGAAGCAGAACTATATGTTGTACTGTCAAAATGTCAAAAAATCAATTACCACAAGTTTAGATAAGTTGCGGTCTTATATAGGTACTGGTCAAAGCGTAGTTCCTTTGTCAGAAAGCTAGGAAAAAAAAAGGTTTTAACTACTTTTTATAATCACATGTTCCGATTAATCACTTCACAAAGCTGAACTGCCACTAAGGCCACGGCATCTTTGCCGAGAACCTCATTTGTTGTTGTTTTGTTTTGTTCGCTCCGGACGAGACACCGCCTCCGCAAATCACTCAAATGGGTAAACGCTGAGGCACCAAGTAACAGCGTCAAGGGGCTCTGGGCGCTTTTCGGGTCATGTAATTGTCTTTGTTACGAGATCACAAGTAAATAACTTTTTTTTGAAGTGAGCCAATTTTATGTCAAGCAAAACTGAGATAAAGTGAATGTTTGAGTAGCAGTAAAGCTATAGGAGCCAAGTCCCGCGGTCACCTCCGGAGTGTTTTTTTTGCGGGCATAATATGACCAATTTTAGTTTAAAAACATGAGATCGATGCTCCGACAGATATAGTCCGAATTTCAGCAAAAAATAGCTGAATTTCGGTTTCTGGCTTGTTTCGGGCCGAGCTCTCTCTTTGCGCTGGGGATAACACTAATTAAACTTGAGGAAGAAAAACGAGAAAGGACGGTTGTCCGCCCTTTCTCATTTTCTTCCATCCTATACCAACCAACTCGTTCTGTCCTTACGGATAACGCTTACTCACAAAGTTAATTAGAGGGGGTCCACTCGTTTGTGGCTGGGGTAGGCGTCGTCGTATTGCGTTCCGAGGAGTCTGGACCTTCTTTTGCGTTTTGCCGGTTTGTCTTTACGGGAGAAAAACAAAAAAAAGGGAGGGGGGGGGCCTCCGAATCTGCGCCTGAATTGTCGTCAATTAAAGCAATAATAAAAAAAATAATAAACACTCGAGAAACGCGTAGGGATTCAGGACATTTAATCGAACGCCGTCTTATCGAAAAAGTGGTCGTCCCGTACCGAAACTTTCAATTGCAACAATTGGCCGGTATTTTTTGAACAAAAAATCATAATATCGGACACAATAAAAACGTTACAACCAAAAAAAAAAACAGAAATATATATATATATATATATATATATATATATATATATATATATATATATATATATATATATATATATATATATATATTTAATCGGGGTTGGTGAGGAGGAGGTGGTGGAAACCCCGAATCTATCCGCTTGGTTACAACTTCCAGGCGTGTCCTCCGTCGTACCATCTGAGCGTCTGTCGTACGAGAGGACAATGAGAAATTACTTCTTGGTTTGTAAGATTCAATGGTTTCAAAGAAAGAATAAATTTTGAAATAATATTGGCAGAAACTTATGATGCATTCAATGAAACGGCGTTCGGTGAAATGTCCGGTCCCAGGTGCGGTTGATCTTCTAGTGCGCAACAAAACCTCAGATGCCTCCTTGTGAAAATATGATGACTGAAAACCGGCATCGTCTTTCAGGCACAGGCGATCTTTTTGCGGTTCCGATATAAAAAGAAAAAAGGTGCAGGTCAATGCCAAAGTCGCAATCTCGGAAAAAGCTAATAGGAGCAATAATCTTACCACAAAACCGACCGACGCAGAGAAAGCTCACCGGCCTGTTGATGAATGCGGTGGAAACTCACCTACGATTTTCGTTTCCGGAAATGGCATTCTTTTGGTATATGAATACTAGCAACAATCGTTTCCGTATCTTTTTTGTAGCAACTTATGATTTCTGGTACGGATGGGTCTTGACACAATTTGGGGGCTCTCTGTGGTCGTCGGGTGCAATGACGAGGTCTCTTCGTTATAGAACTCAACGTTGAGGCGATGTCTTACACTCTAAGAAAAATATGGTGTAGTTAGGTGCATCGGGCGCACATACACCCTTTTCCTGAAAGATGCACCCTGCGTTACTCAACCAGTGCACTTGTACACCTACAATGAGCATCCTCCTTTCCCTTAAAAACCTCTAGGTGTATCAGTGCACCTCCACGCTAGCCACGGGACCCGATCAGCTTGTGCTTGGATTCCTCTGGGGGTCACTTTTTGGGCTGGGCAGTTTCTTAGAAGTATGGAGCTACCCTGCTATGGGATCCGGCCAACTCGTCGAAAGGCAACTCGTCGAAGGCCAACTCGTCGAAGGCCAACTCGTCGAATAGGCCAACTTGTCATAGGCCAATTCGCAGAAAGGGCAACTCGTCGAAAAGGGCAACCTGTCGAAGGGCAATTCGTCGAATTGCGGGAAGAGAGTTCGGGATGAAGGTCTCTTTCATTCTTCCTTTCGGTCTTTCTTTTGAAGTTTGAAGGACTAGAAATTTGTATATTTTCTTTTTACTGAACGTCCTCCGGCGTTGTACAAAGCTCTTTGCCGTTCAAAGAAGTAGGTCACCGAGCTTCTTGCCCCTTCTTGCCCCTCTCCCCAAAAAGAAAGTGTCTATAGACTTCTTCGGGGTTCGGTTCGTTTCTGGACGGTCCGCCTGAACTGATAAGGATCACCGTGCTTCTTGCCCAGCGGTATTTAAGCTGGTTCAAGCTTGAACTAGTTCTTATTTCATTTGCCGGCCATGGAGTTTGTCAAAACCGAGAGAGGAGCGAATATGCTTCTTTATGGGGGCCATTCCTACACCTGTAACAAGAAGACAGAGTCCTCCATGTACTGGGTTTGTAGAAAGCGGGATATCTGTAAAGCCAAGCTATCTACAGATGTTGCGATGACTTCGGTACTACTTCAACCTGGAGAGCACACTCACTCCGGCGACCCTGTGGAGAACAGCCTGCTTGCAGTGAGAGACGACATGAAAGCGAAAGCAGGTAAGCGCCGAGCTTTACCGTTTTTCTCGTAAATCGTATGAGCTGCTTTTTCCGAACTGCGAAAAGAAGTCACCAATCATATTGATATTTTTATTAACAGTGGAGGGACGCGAAAGCAACCACCAGATACTTCTCGGAGCTGCCGCGGCCTCATCAGACGCTGTGGCTTCACAGATGCCAAGTGTGAGCACGATGCGGCGAACGCTACGCAAGCAGCGACGGCGCGCCATCCACCCTTATACTATCCCGACAACAAAGCGGAACCTGGAAATCCCAGTTGAGTTCAAGGTATGCGTTATTGACAAACTTTAAGCTTGTCGAAAAATCAGTGCACATGGTGGTCGCAACAGGTAATGTTGAATTGCGTTCTGTTAGCTGACAGGTGGCGCTCTTTTTCGTAGGTAACCCTGCGTGGGGAGGACTTCCTTCTCCATGACTCTGGCTTCGGCGATTCGGAACGGATACTCGTATTTTCTACCGCTGAAAACTTGAGGAAGCTTGGAGAGTCGGAGCTCTGGTTTGCCGACGGGACGTTTAAGGTGTCCCCTCGCTTTTCTACCAAGTGTACACCATACACGGATCGCTGCATGGAACCGTTGTGCCACTCGTTTTTGCTCTTCTGTCGAACAAGACACAGTCAACGTACGCAAGGTGAGACATATTCCCGTACTGTTAATTTTTACGTGAGACATGCTGTTGTTAAGACATGCTGTTGTTATGAACAGTTTGTCGGTTATTAACATTGCAGGTTATACTTGTTTTTCTTCCGGTTCTATTAGACTGTTCAGCGTTTTGCGAGCCCACATCAACCACCTCAACGTCAAGGTGATATACACGGACTTCGAGCTCGCAGCGATGAACTCGTTCCAGAACCAATTTCCTGGCGTGCGCCTTCAGGCGTGTTTCTTTCACCTCGCACAATCCGTGTACAGAAAGGTGCAGGAAAACCACGATCTCAGACAGCGCTATGACACCGACAAAGACTTTTCCGTCTTGGTAAGTTTGCGAAAATTTGTAGCTCCTGAGTATATTCTGACGCAACGATCGTGTCTACGTATTTCTAGATGAGGATGCTTCCAGCGTTGGCGTTCATTCCCTTGGGCGACTTGGACGCCGCGTTTGATTCCCTGATGGAGATTTTCCCCGACGAAGCTATGCCTCTTGCCCAATACTTTGAGGACACGTACTTGGGCCGTCGTCGTGGTCTGCGTAGAATATCGCCGATGTTCGCGCCGTCACTGTGGAACGTGAACGACGCGGTCCACCAGCACCTGCCACGCACGAACAACAGTGCTGAAGCCTGGCACAGGGGATTTCAGGTAAGGACAGTTAATTGCGCGTTTTGACGTGCACATAGAGCGATTGGTAATTTTACTCTCGATTTGTCATGTCTGAAGTCCACAGTTGCCTGCGCTTCGCCCACGATCTGGGCTTTCCTGGCCGCACTCAAAAAGGAGCAAGCCCTCACTGAAATGAAGTTGGCCCAAGCAAGCGCGGGACACGCCGCTCGGATGCCCAAACGGAAGTATCAAGACTGCAACATCAGGATTGAAAACATATTGTCGCAGTACGTTCCCAGCAACGTTTTGGATACTCTCCGAGCAGTCGCTTTTAACATCGGACTGTAAAAGAGAGAGATGTGTAATGTGTGCGTTCATGTGTATTATTAAAGTTTTCGTTTTTACTATTCTTCCTTGTGACTTATTTTATTTATATAGAAAAATATTCATACGCGAGCACATATAACGTATGTTAGAAATGATGAAATTCTGATGTATCCTTGCTCAAACGGAGATGCAAAATGGTGCGTTTAAAAGAATATTGACTAACAGCCTCTTCGGCGAGTGGCGACGAAAAGGCCTCTTCGACAAACAGCCCTTCGACAAGTTGCCCTATTACGAATTGGCCTATTCGACGAATTGCCCTTCGACGAGTTGCCCTTCGACGAGTTGCCTTTCGACGAGTTGGCCTAGACCCATCCTGTACATTCAGTATTGACAGTTGAGTAGACGCTAGGCTTGTTTTTGGCCAATCGGGTCTCCGGGTAGGATCACGTGACTACAGTCTCCAAGCTAGAGATAAGGCAGAGCACGGCACCTGCCTGAAGCCAAGGCCACGGGTAGCATCCACTGCACTATTAACTTTTGGTCGAACTTTCAAGAGGATATAAGTGACAAATTCTTTCGTTGTGTTCATTGGTGGGTTGCCCCTCGAGATAAGCCTTTGCGAAAGCGCCCCTTTTCGGCCATGGAGGAGTTGCTATTTTTCTTTTCTTTCTCTCTCTAAGCTGAAAGCATGAAAGAAGGTGAGCAGTTGCCGGACCAATGAACCGGAGGTTTTTCATCCCTCGACTCCGCTGTCTGGGCGCGGGTGACGGTAGGAGCGTGATCATGTGGTAAAGGTTTCACTGACGACGTAGTAGCTTTTCCCGACCTCGGAATGTCTGATTATCGGCCTAGTTTCTTGTGTGCTGTGCTGCGACCAGCGGGGCTGCCGTAGATTTCGTCCGCGACAACGTATTCGAGTGTACCAAGATTTCCATTGTTTGAAAAGTCCTACGCGTATATCGGCAACAAGCGATTTCTTCAAAAAGCCCAAGGAATTCATCTGATGCGTTTTGTGTTCGGTTCGGCAAATTACACTTGTGTTAGTGCTGCAGTGCACGTGTCGACATATATTTCGGATTACATGTTTCGAGTCCGGTATTTTCATCGTAAGTGCTCTGCAACCTACTCCTTGCAACAATTGACCGTTCCGTTCCCGATTACCTCTAGAATTAGGCAGTGTCTATTTTCTAGCAGCTGGGAGAATATTTTCCCGAAATTCTATCGGCAGTCGCCTGCCATTAGCTGACTACAATCATGTGACAACTGCATGCAGAATACTGACTTTCTAATCTCCTGGCGTTCTGTGAAAACACGCTTTCGTTGATACACGTTCTGTATACACGTTTCATCGACACTAACGTTTCATCGTCACTCGTTACGCGAAATGCACGCTGTAGGGACATTTTGTCGCGCGTTTATCTCTGAGGCGCGTGCTCACCGACTCAGCCCACCCGTTGACGCCGCTTCATCACGACAGTCTGCGGCGGCTCATTACAAATATGTTAACCAACCTGTCCCCCCGTACACGTCACTTCGCGGGTACAGCCGTCGATGAAACGTCGTTCGATGAATGAATGGCGACTGCGGGTGGAATTTCGTGGAAATAATTCTGCCGGCTGCTTGGAGAATAGACACTGCCTAAGACTCACTTTCGTTCCTTGTTTTGCTTAGTAATCTTCTCAGTTGTGTAACAGCTTCTTCGTACCTCTTCACATATCACGGATTGCTTGCAAGTTTGTACTTGTTTTACGAAATAGGCTGTCTAATAAACTTTGAGATTCGAAAAACAATCCCGTGTGTCCGTTTACCTGCCTTTTTGCTATCACCGGGGCGGGGCGCATACATTTTTAGGGGTTTACTTGATGTCTTAAATAGGTTTATGAAGTGAGTTATGAAGCGGGTGAGCAGTGCTCTGACCATGCACCTTTGAATCGGGTGCATGGTCAGAGTTCAGTGGATGTAGAAAGAAGTGCAACAGTACACTATTGAACGGGGTGCTCCTGTGTTCCCTTTGAGAGCAGTAGGTGTGGAAAGGGGAGTAACGGTACACTATTCAGTGGGGTGCATCTGTGTTCCTTTGAGTGAGGCGGGTTTATGAAGAGGTGCAATGGTACACCTACGAACGGGTGCAGCTGTGTTCCCTTTCATTTCATTGGGCGTAGAAAGAGGTGTAGCCGTACACCATTGAATGGGGTGCACCTGTGTTCCCTTTGTGTGAGATTTCTGTAGAAAAAGGTGTACATGTGCACCACACCAACGGGTGTACACGTACTCGTATATTTGGGGTGTGGAAGTGTTCCCCCAAAGGGTGTAGTATATGTGACAAGTACTTACACCCCCTATGGGTGTACCCCATGACATCCCTTTAGGAGTGTAATAGAAAAAAAAACGTGTCTATCACTTTGAACCCTGCTTCTTCGCTTCTGTTTGTGTCTGTAATATACAAATTTTGTATATATCTCCTTTTGTGTTCTCATGGACCTGATAGATACCGCAGTAAAATTTAAAAGCTTGATCGTACAATACTTGCGTGGATTTATCTCAGCATCTGTCAGATTTGCGGTGAGGTTTTCTCCCGTGATCTTCTTGGTGTTGCGCTGTTCTCCGGCGGAGAAAAGCTCACAGAAATCCGGCGGATGCGGAGAAGAGCTCACCACACTTTTGATACATGCGAAAAAAAGCTCACCTTTACAAACCGATCTACCATTATTCCTTCGCAGCTCTCGATATTTTATCGAACTCTGTTCCATCAAAGATATTTATTTCAACGCCATTTATTTGAACCCAATTTCATCGAAGCGCTTAGATTGAAACGCTGTTTTATGGAACATCATGCTTCTGGCCATATCGTTTCTCGTTTTGTAAATAGTGTTTTTCTTTGAATCCAAAGGATAAATATTATCACGAATGAAAAACTGATGACGTGGTGAATAACATTAGAAACTAAACGTTTAATTGGGTGAACAAAATAGAAGGTTAGCGTCGCAGGCGTCGATGTCGGTGAAACAGCAGGATCGAGACTGACTGCGGCTCGCCACGCGGAGCCCCTTATGTACACGCATGGGCTTCTGGAACAATCGGCATAGAAGGTTCGGCAGTAGAATCAGCTAACCTCGAATAAGCAACGGGGATCTAGAACTTACCAGAACGCGACATTATAGAAAAAAAATGTATCCGTTACCAGGGATCGAACCTCGGCATTTTGCGTCGAAGCTAAGCACGGTAACCGTTAAACCACGGGCGCGCCTACCTGGCCAGCTGCGCACGCGGCCATATAATGTTCCGTTTTGCTTTTGCTTCGTAATAAACAATGACCTCTTTCGGCGATGTGGCCTAAGACGGACTTGATACTTTTTGGGAGGTCAGGGCTCGTCGGGTGGATTTATTCAGCTGATAGCATTGCAATGAGGATTTATTCAGGTGATAGCATTTAGTCACAATAAGGTAGCCTATTTTTGCTCATTAAAAGCGCAGCATAGTTTTACTCTTAAACAAGAATCGAGCATCCGGACATCGCAGAGTACAGCCACGGGCGCGCAGCTGGTTTACGACTACGGTATCCGGTGACCGAAGGCGGTCATGCGTACCAGCACCTAGGTTGTACCTCTACACATTTCACCCGGCCCTTTGTTTTCTACCCGCACCTGCAATGACTCGACCGCATCCGCAGTTGCATGTGGGGCGAGAGCTCGCTCTGGAGACTTGTGCAGTGTGGGATTAAAAGCCACCTGCATTTCCACAATGAGGTCGATTCATTACAGACGCGGGATGAAAGCAAAGGACAAGCTGAAATATGTAGAAGTACAACTTGGTCACAGGACACATGGGCCCTCGTCGTGGCATGTGATTTCTCCACAATATATATATATATATATATACTGTAAACGACTTAATTTTCGCGGGCTCCAAATTTTCACGAATCGGGCCAAAGCTGAACATTTTAAATTATTCGCGGGTTCTAATTTTCGCGAATCGAGTGTAGCTTCCGTAGTGTTCACATATTGCCCGAATTGTTCGCGGGACGAATTTTTCGCGTTTGTAGGCGATTCGGGAAATTCGCGAAAATTAGGTCCTCGTGAAAATTTAGTCGTTTACAGTATATTAACTGTAATTTTAAGGAAGCCGAACAGCTCGCTTTCTGAACGTTATGACGAGTTCGGAAAACAATGTAGAATCATATAGGTCGAACTGAAGGTCAGATAGCAGAAAATTGGTTGACCTTAAATTGTGATGACTGCTTTTGATTCTCCTCTGAAATCCAGTGATTTATGTTTGTCGTTTAGCCCTCCACAGATCGTTTCTCATCCAACTTGATTCATAGCTTCAAGTGCCACCATATTGAATTTAATGCTGACTAATTAAACTGAACAATGCTCACATGTAACATACATGCCAAAAAAAGTTACCATAATTTGTTTAACTCTTATTTTACAATGCATTTCCAAACGTTTTCTAAAACGACAAAAAAGTGTGAGGTCTTGATCGCAAGAATGACGTCAATAAAAAAATAAAGGGCCTAAATTATTTTCTACAAGAATTTCTCAACGGATTGGAAGAACGCTCTATTGATTACAGCTGGTCTTATTTAAAAATAAGGTCGCATTGATAATTAACCTTTTCATACTCCTTCGTGTAATGCATCACAATTCATAGGCACCTTGGTAAAATATGTACATTACACATCTCTCCAATCGAAAAAAAAGCTTCTGATCACTCCGCAAAAGTGTCATTCTCTGCCAAAGGAAATGCGGCATTTTTTTCTTGGTATAGGTATAAACAAATTAATGTAGAATAAGAAACCTCTGAACTAAAAAAAAGATATTTTAAGATACAAATTTTATTTTTGCTTATATCATGTCTAAATTTCTGGAATTCGCAGAAAAGTGATTTAGTTAAAAAACAATGCTGCTTACCGCAGACGTTTGGGTGGGCACATGATTACTTAATCATACTACCTATCTTACACTAAAATAGAAACACTGAAAGACGCCGTTTTGCGTAAATATGGAAAGTTTAGAGAGAGCATTATGAGATTTACTTAATATTTTTAGTCAACATGGAGTTGTGTGTTAGCTAAAAACTTTTGTCGTTTGTTATTATAAAACTAATATTTAAATCGCATATGTTAAATTTTCAAAACATTTTGTTATGTATTAATTAAATGACCAATTATACAGTTTTTTGCAGAAACAGTCTTACTAAGAGACATAAAAATCAATGCCCGCAAATTTTGAAATAGTGAAGAGTTCAATCCACGTAATCTGTTCAACGTAAAAATACAATAAAAAAATTACCTTTTTGCTGTTGCTGAGAAATTAATTTTTAAACACGAGCCTCTCGGACCTTGCCTCCAGGTGCCCGTCACGTAGTCGAGAAACGCCGGCGTTCGCCAACGAGGCCTCAACGGCGTAAGACGCCGCCGCAATGTCTTCAACATTCTCCTGAAAGCACTATTTATTCAGTTGAAGTAGACGTTATCCGGACTTCCATGCATCCATATCCTCTTTACATTACGTAATGATACTAGCGTCTTAATTTCACTGTAATTATGTCCAGGTAACTGCCGTCGAGCGCAGCACTACATCGTCTGCTTCCCGAGTTTGGCAATGCACACTGCGGGTGGGCAATACACACTGCGCGTAAGCGCGTATGCCCAGATAGAAAAAAAAATTCAGATCTTAAAGCGTTTTACCGATGGAAAATGATAGCAGTAATGTAGCTTATACATTGAATTAAAATGCATGTTGATATAGAACTAAGATGTAGCGAAGTTCGTTGGTTCATCCACCATGGACGAGCAGCCGAGATAGTGATGACGTCACCGAAAAGACTAGCTCACTCTTCTAAGAGTCATAACATGCAGAACTAGGGGCAGTATTTTTGTGCGGAATTTCACAGTCGGGGGTAAAAACGCGAAAACTGATCAATGAACATCTAAAAAAAAACTATTGCCTTTTCGCAAATTATCTCGTTTAATCAAGCTTCTGATAGTAGAGGGCGTCAGTGGTGAAATTGCGACATCAGCCGTTCAACCGTTAATAAAAATGAAATAAAAGATAGTGTTAATAAAGCGACTTACCGTGACGGTTCTTCCCTCTCCTAATGTCCGCCGAGCCTGACACTCAGGTGGCAAAGACGGCACCGATGTAACTCTCACCTCTTATCAAACACACTTTCTTTAGAAATGCTAGTGAGTTCGAAATTCGGCACATGTTTTGCTGGCCTCAAATGCATTCCGAAGTTTGAAATGTTGTACATGTACGTAACCTCAGGTTTTGTAGCGCGTCTGACGTAAAAAGTGAAATGATGTTTCCATCATAACACTGCTTCTGGTAGCACTACATAGTCTATCAAAACTCACTCAATTGTAACAGGGAAGCCACAGCACCGTTATCATTTCGAATAGGTTATGAGTTATACGGTTTAAAATGCTTTTTTATCTGGACATACGCAGACAAGACCGACGAGAAGTATGCATACCCACACTCGGGAAGCAGGCGATGCATGTCACGTTTGTTGGCAGTTACCTATACTCTGTTTCATACTTAGCGTACAACGCTGTAAAAGCTACTGGCGCGAGCATGGGGCTTGATCTCGTTGATCATTTGCACGCGTTCTCGCGCAAACGAAACCATAGATGAAGCCACGCGCTCGCGCCAGTAGCTTTGACAGCGTTGCACGCTAAGTATGAAACAGAGTATAGGCAGAAGAAGAAAGAAATTAAGACGCAAGTATGATTACGAAACTTATAGAGGATACAAACTGCATGGAAGTGAGGATAACGTCCACTTCAAATGAATAAAACGTGTTTCAAGAGAGCGTTCTAATGTTTGCGGTGGCGTCTCACGACGTCAACGCCTCGTTAGCTAACAGCGGCGTCCGTCGCTGACGAGGCGGGCTCCTGGAAGCAAGACAGGAAAGACTCCTTTAGAAAGAAAAAATATATATATTTTTGGCGAAAAAAAAAACATTACATTTTTATCGTTTGTATGTATGTTGATCAGATGAGGTGGATTGAACGTTTGGCTATTTCGAAAGCTGCGGGCAGCACAGCCCATGTTAAACTTTCTGTCTTTCAATATCTGTATTTTAGTCTAAGATAGAGAATATTGTTTTGTAATAAAGCGCCCACGCACATTTGTGTGGTACGCAACCGTTTTTTCACACTGTTTTTATTAATTAAATGGGTTTTATGCAAATTCCAGTTCACAAAAAAATTAGTTCAGAGGATTTTTATTTAATATATTTGTTATTACATATTCCAGGTATGAAAAAATTGAGGCGTGTCCTTTGGCAAGGGATGACCCCAAATCACTTGGCAACCAAGATAGGTGGTCGCTGTATCACAGTGCTGCAGGAATAAATACTACTGCTGTCAAGTATATCAAGGCTAGATTTCTTACCAACACCTTACCGAACATGCTACTGAACAACCCTAGAAAATTCTAGAATGTTATGAACCCTGCTCACACCGCGCGAATTGTACTAACAATGTGTTCTCTAGTGCCTTTTAAATTATTCTTCTACAGTTTTGCCGGAGTTTCCACACTATACCTACTTACCTATGTATCCTGTGCTGAATGACTCAGAGCGCATTGCTAAAACTACTGACTCGATCAACGATAAAAATTACCGGATTTTTTCGGTCGCACACCAGTCACCTAGCTGTGTTTGGAGACTTGTGTTTGTCCTTTGTCCCTCTTGTTCCCCTTCTTCAGGGACTTTTGTCGTTTATTGTGTCCAGCTCGCCTGCACGTTTGCATTATATAGCAGTGACTTGTTTAAATTCTTCTCTGCTGCTGGTGTCGATAGTATTGCACCCATGTTTTTAAAAACACATCAATATGTTCCTCCACTGCCTTTGCTAAAATATTTCAGCAATCATAAGATCGCGGAGACTCGAAGATTGGAAAAGTGGATCCAGTTCATGAAAGTTGAAATTCGCCATATAACTACGAGCCCATATCGATCGCTAGCGTCCCATGCAGGATTCCTCAACATATTCTTTTCTACCATATTTCTAACTATCTATGGGTTCGCATTAGTACCCACATGGCAGGGAAAAGCGTATGCTGTCTGTTTGTGGAAAGAAACAATGGAAAGGGGAGCGCGCCGAGTAGAGAGGAGAGTAGTGAAGGACAGAGGCGAGATGGAGGCGACGTCATGGGGCGGAAGCCAATGATCTCTCCTGGATGCTGGGGGCCAAGCTAAACTTGCAGGTACACGAAACGCGTATGCCTTGGTTCCTGCTACAAAAATTAAAGCAGGACCCATTCGACGGATCTATAGAGAATCCGTTAGCACGACTCTTGTGAAACACCATACCAGACATGGGAAGTAATCCGTTACAAGTAACGCGATTACTTGTAATCCGTTAGTTTTTCGAGTAATTTTGTCAATTGCCTCGTTACTTTTTTGCGCCAGTAATTTGTAATGTAATTTCGTTACAAAATATTGGCAACGGATTATCTTAATTACTCGTTACTTTTTGAAAATATGAACCTAATACAGAAATGGAGCGAAATTATCAGGAAATTCAGCAGCACAAAGATAGAGCAAGTACAACGAAATAGAAACCTTTGTGAAGAGAAGAATGACCAAAATGAAAACACGATGTTTTATGACCAGTCACTAGAACCACTAGAAAAACGTTCAAAGCGGTGGAAAGAGGCTCTGCCTCTTTCCTCCGCCTTCAAATTGTACCTTACTCTCCTGGGCAGGAGAAATCTCTTCATATTTATTTGTTTTGGTTTTAACCGTTTCACCCTTTCAACTTCTTCGACGTCTCTCGTCACCTGCGCAAAGCTACTGACACGAGACCGCCGCTTTGAGACGCTGCGCTCACGCTCGAAACGCCAGTTTCAAAAGGGAGTTTTTGTAGATCGGTTATATACCTCCGAATCTCCTAGCGACATTAGACGCTGCTACTGAGCATGCGCACCGCTAGCTTTGTCTGCAGAATTCCAGGGATCATTTCCGGTCACCGTAAACTAGCGGGATGGTGGGTGTGGTTGCAGCTTTCGTTGCCTTGTCAGCTTACAGGTGAGCGGAGTGCCAGCTACATTCTTTCTCTCAAATGAGGTATTTTGCTTTTTACAAAGACTACCGTAATGCACGCGTTCAAGAAATGGAAAGTAGTGTAACAGTACCTTCTTGAAAACATCAAAACTGCTTCTAATGTTTTCTTGGTAGGTGTACGGGAAAAGTAACGTGAAGTAATTTGTATAGTAACGAGTGAATTCATCCGTTACTTTTCAGCAAAAGTAATTTGTAACGGTAATCCATTACATTTGAGGCTCGGTAATTTGTAATTGTAATCCATTTCATTTTTCGAATAACGGGCACAAGTCTGCACCACACACATCTCTTTCTGGGTAACGCAGCACTGTCGCTGTAGCGAAGCCATAAAGAAGCAACAAAAAATGGGAAGCAAACGAGAAAGCCAAAAGAGAAATGGGAGAGTGGTGAGTGTTAGCGTTTTCCAAAGGGGGATGTGGGCGGCGTTTCCCATAGGTCATCCTGACGCATTCCCTAACGGATGCACAAATGGGATGCTCTTCTAGTTTTTTCTAGAATCTAGTTCATTTTCTTCATTTTGCTCGGCAAGGTTTTCAAAAATCATTTTCATGTGAAACGCAATAGGTTTTATTCAACCATAATTTGCATACAATGCTCGATAATAGAAAATTAGCACACCGTATTGTCTAGATCAGTGGTTCTCATCCATTGATGTTTGCGGACCCCTTGTGGTTCGGCGCCCTACCTAAAAACCCAGTATAAATTTTCGATATCTGGATTATGAAACTGGAAGTCTATCTGAATTCTATCTGGATATCAAGTTTTAGAAAATCTTCCTTCGTCTGCAATCTGGATTTCGGGTTTTTAGGAAATCTTTCTATGTCTGCAATCTTGATTTCGGGTTTCCAGAAACAAATTTTCCAGTTCCATAATCCAGGTGAGAAAAGTTATACTGGGTTTTTCGGTAGGGCGGAGATGACGAAGCACCACGTTTGCGGCGAGGAAAAGGGAAAGGTATAGGTAATTGTGAAAATGATTTAATAAGTGAACATAACTAAGGACTGGTGTGAGGCTAGACTTTTCTTATTAACATACACACGAGAAAACTCACCCGAAATATTGAACGTTTCTTCTTAATCGGATAAAAGACAAGTTTTATTTCCGGGCTTGACTGACGAGGCAGGGCTTCGCGGACCCCAAGAATGTCTTCGCGGACCCCCATTTGAGAACCACTGGCCTAGAGTTTGCAAAGGCGTTCGTTAAAGTCCCGCATCGTGTCCTACTTTTTATACTGAAAATATATCTGTTGAAAGCAGCTTAGTAACGTGGTTGGAAGGGATCTTAACTAATCGTCAGCCATTTCCTCCGCTAACAACGTAGGCTTTTGTGACCTGGTCATTTGGTGCGTACCCCAAGGAACAGTCCTCGGGCCTCTGCTTTTTCTTGTTTGTATTAACGCTTTACCCAACTGTACATTATCTTCGATCCATTTGTTCGCCGACGATAGCGCCCTTTTTTGTGAAATAAGCACTGATAATGACTTACGTGCGAACCAGTCAGACATTAATGATATATCTGCTTTGGTGTAATACGTGGCCGATGACCCTAAATATTAACACATGTAAGTTTACACGTTTCTGCCGTAGTTCGACTGACTTGCCTCTTGTCGGCTTAATGGTGTTCCTCTAATATCTTTCATATCACACGTGTCTCTAGGCGTCCATACCACATCTGATTGTAGCCGCATATTTCACATTGTCTTTATTGCTAGCAAAGCTAATCCATGCTCGGCTACTTAAAACGATTTCCACTCAGCCTCTACCTAATATAAATTAATTTTTGCAAATATATCATGTGTTCAAAACTAGTTTTCTTCTTCAATATCAGATCTTAACATCAACATTTTCGTAAATCAATTAGATATGATACGAAACAACTCGGCTCCTTTTATTTATTCTAACAATCAACGTACAGCAAGTACACATTTAATGAAATCTAAAATGGGTCTGCGAGTATTGACATCACGCCGTAAAATTGAACGAATCTAGCTTTTTAACAAAATTGTGCATCACGCATTTTCGGCGCAGTACGCTGCTTACATATATGTCGTCGCGGTTGGATCATCATGATAAAGTAGGTGGTACCTCATGCAACACTAATCCTTTATTTGATATTTCATCCGAGGCACCTCTAATGACTAGAGTCACCTTCCATACCAGGTTGGAACAAATCACTATTTCGGTTTATTTGAAACACGCCGTTCGTAATATAATTGACTAAGTACTTATAGTGGTTCTGTCTAACTGTGTACTAATTTGGGTCATCGTTTTACTCTCGAGTTTCTGCGTTATTGTGTTGTGTACTACTCTTCTTCATGCCTAAGGGCGCTGAAGGTAAGTATAAAGAATATTATTAATTTATTTACAATGGCTACTCACAATTTTTTTAGACTATAGATATGTATGCATTTTTAGATTGCAATCACAATATTGCAATAGACTCTGATGTTTTATTTGCTTTAATGACGTAGTGACAATAATAAGAAAACTTCGTTGCTGCACTTCAATGCGCGATGTTTAAAAAATAAACAAGAAAGTGTTGGGATACAACTAGAACAGATAGACCATGATTTAGATTTTGTAGCTTTTACTGAAACCAGGTCTTCTAATGACTATCATATTGTTCACATCGCGGGATATAAATGTACATCAGTATTCCGAAATGTTTTTACATGTAAATGTGTATCGACCTACGATAGAGAACACTAAAATATCAACGTTAAATCAGCAGATACCATGATTAGTGCGCATTACAAATCTCAAATGATAAAATTCGCAGGTACCATGCTTGCCGTTGTATACAAGCCTCCTTTCGGTACAGTAACATACTTTTATAAAAAAATCTAAAATATGCTGGAATAGGTCGCTCAAATTGGTATACATGCTATTAGGTGTGGGGATGTCAATATAAACGTTTTCAGCAGATTCAACCAAAATTTTTTTGGGTATTTCCATATATTTTGTCAACACAAATATAATTAACGTACCGAGCACTGTAACTGATGTGTCTTAAACCTTAAAAGTAAGTATGCTCGACAGAAGTCCTGTGTGCTTTAGACAAGATTATGAGAACGAAACAATGTTCACCAACCTATCCCTAAATGAGAAAGAAGCCCTACGTATGGGAACCAACTCGGTTCTTTCATCACGGGCGACGGTGTCCGTTGAGATGTACCTTCTTCTAAAAGTGGGTATAAACTTTGACTTGCAGCAGTTCCTTCCACTTCTAAGATATTGTGTATTTCCTTTTTTTTTCTTCATAACGTGGCGTAGTCTTGTTGGTGTTTATAGTAGGAAAATTTCGAAGGCACCTGTTGATATTTCTTGGTTGGTTCTGAATATTCGTGATTCAAAAGTCTGTGCCGAGGGTTAGTTTCAATTACGAGGATGGATTTTTCGTCGAAGGCAATAGGGTGATTTCTGATATCGCAGTGCTCAAACCTTGCAGGAATTGTGCTTAGCAAGCTATCGAATGAATGAGTTGGAATCGACTGTACCAATCTCGGATCTTAATGACCACCCGCCAATTTTCGTTTTTTCACACATTATTCTACGCGGCATACACGGCATGTTGTTTTAGAGATTAGTCACTGAAAAAAACTGGAGCTATGTCTTTCACTTGGATGATCCAAATTGAAGCATATGATTTCCTTTTATAAGCTCTTCACCCTTTTTATGAAAAGAGAGTAGACAGATTACCTGGCATAATTTAAGAATAAAATGAATAAATAAGGCGTTCATGTAAAGCGAGCATAGTATGCTTATCATAAAACCATGTATACAAAAGAATACAATAACCCGAAGAAAGTCTGATAATCTGTAAACAACATAACGTAAAAAAACAAGAGATTTTTCTTAACATGTAACACAAGACATGTTTTGTAATGCAACAATGCTTGGTGATAAATTTAATGC